>JANTPZ010153353.1:0-10928 GCA_025593235.1 Vachellia pachyceras | reverse complement strand
ATAAAACAACACGATTTAAGGAATATTAATTAAAAACTGAGTCAAAGTGGATCTTTCCATTCAATTATAATAGAGTTAAATGTTTAACTCCTTAAATATGAATCTTGCTCAAAAAATATGGGCCTTTTTATGTGAAAATATTTGAATTTTTAAAAAACAACACAATTTAAGGAACCCTACTTAAAAACTGAGTCAAAGTGGATATTTCCATTCAATTCTCATAGAGTTAAATTTTTAACTCCTTAAACACTAATCTTGCCTGAAAAATATGGGCCTTTTTTTTAAATAATTGAATTTTTAAAAAACACGATTTCAGGAACCCTAATTAAAAACTGAGTCACAGTGGATGTTTCCATTCAATTCTAACAGAGTTAAATGTTTAATTCCATAAACACGAATCTTGTTGTAAAACTATGGGCCTTTTTTATGTGAAATTATTTGAATTTTTAAAAAACAACACGATTTAAGGAATCCTAATTAAAAACTGAGTCAAAGTGGATCTTTCCATTCAATTCTAATAGAGCTAAATGTTTAACTCCTTAAATACAAATCTTGCTTTAAAATAATGGGCCTTTTTTTGTGAGAATAATTCAATTTCAAAAAAACACGATTTAAGGAATCTTCATTAAAAACTGACTCACAGTGGATGTTTCCATTCAATTCTAACAGAGTTAAATGTTTAATTCCATAAACACGAATCTTGTCGTAAAAATATGGGCCTTTTTTATGTGAAATTATTTGAATTTTTATAAAACAACACGATTTAAGGAATATTAATTAAAAACTGAGTCAAAGTGGATCTTTCCATTCAATTATAATAGAGTTAAATGTTTAACTCCTTAAATACGAATCTTGCTCAAAAAATATTGGCATTTTTATGTGAAAATATTTGAATTTTAAAAAACAACACGATTTAAGGAATCCTAATTAAAAACTGAGTCAAAGTGGATCTTTCCATTCAATTCTAATAGAGCTACATGTTTAACTCCTTAAATACAAATCTTGCTTTAAAAATATGGGCCTTTTTTTGTGAGAATAATTCAATTTCAAAAAAACACGATTTAAGGAATCTTCATTAAAAACTGACTCATAGTGGATGTTTCCATTCAATTCTAACAGAGTTAAATGTTTAATTCCATAAACACGAATCTTGTCGTAAAAATATGGGCCTTTTTTATGTGAAATTATTTGAATTTTTATAAAACAACACGATTTAAGGAATATTAATTAAAAACTGAGTCAAAGTGGATCTTTCCATTCAATTATAATAGAGTTAAATGTTTAACTCCTTAAATACGAATCTTGCTCAAAAAATATTGGCCTTTTTATGTGAAAATATTTGAATTTTAAAAAACAACACCATTTAAGGAATCCTAATTAAAAAATGAGTTAAAGTGGATCTTTCCATTCAATTCTGATAGAGTTAAATGTTTAACTCCTTAAACACTAATCTTGTTGAAAAAATATGCGCCTTTTTTATGTGAAAATATTTGAATTTTAAAAAAACAAAACGATTTAAGGAATCCGAATTAAAAACTGAGTCTCAGTCGATGTTTCCACTCAATTCTAATAGAGTTAAATGTTTAACTCCTTAAACACGAATCTTGTCGTAAAAATATGGGCCTTTTTTATGTGAAATTATTTGAATTTTTATAAAACAACACGATTTAAGGAATATTAATTAAAAACTGAGTCAAAGTGGATCTTTCCATTCAATTATAATAGAGTTAAATGTTTAACTCCTTAAATATGAATCTTGCTCAAAAAATATGGGCCTTTTTATGTGAAAATATTTGAATTTTAAAAAACAACATGATTGAAGGATTCCTAATTAAAAACTGAGTCATAGTGGATGTTTCCAGTCAATTCTAACAGAGTTAAATGTTTAATTCCATAAACACGAATCTTGTCGTAAAAATATAGGCCTTTTTTATGTGTTATTATTTGAATTTTTAAAAAACAACACGATTTAAGGAATCCTAATTAAAAACTGAGTCAAAGTGCATCTTTCCATTCAATTCTAATAGAGTTGAATGTTTAATTCCATAAACACGAATCTTGCTGAAAAAATATGGCCCCTTTTATGTGAAAATATTTGAATTTTTAAAAAATGTCACGATTTAAGGAATCCGAATTAAAAACTGAGTCACAGTGGATGTTTCCACTCAATTCTAATAGACTTAAATGTTTAATTCCCTATGCACGAATCTTGCTGAAAGAATATGGGCTTTTTTATGTGAAAATATTTGAATTTTAAAACAACTCCATTTAAGGAATCCTAATTAAAAACTAAGTCACAGTCGATGTTTTAATTCAATTCTAATAGAGTTAAATGTTTAATTCCATAAACACGAATCTTGTCGAAAAAATATGGGCCTTTTTATGTGAAAATATTTTAATTTTAAAAAACACACGGTTTAAGGAATCCAAATTAAAATCTGAGTCATAGTGGATGTGTCGATTCAATTCTACTTGAGTTACATGTTGAACTCCTTAAACACTAATCTTGCTGAAAGAATATGGGTCTTTTTTATGTGAAAATATTTGAATTTTAAAAAAAAACCTCGATTTAAGGAATACTAATTATAAACTGAGTCACAGTCGATGTTTCCATTCAATTCTAACAGAGTTAAATGTTTAATTACATAAATACGAATCTTGTAGAAAAAATATGGGCCTTTTTATGTGAAAATATTTGAATTTTAAAAAACACACGGTTTAAGGAATCCTAATGAAAAACTCAGTCACAGTGGATGTTTCTATTCAATTCTAATAGAGTTAAATGTTTAACTCCTTAAACACTAATCTTGTTGAAAAACTATGGGCCTTTTTTGTGTGAAAATATTTGTATTCTGAAAAAACAACCCGATTTAAGGAATCCTAATTAAAAACTGAGTCACAATGGATGTTTCCAATCAATCCGAATAGAGTTAAATGTTTAATTCCATAAACAAGAATCTTGTCGAAAAAAATGGGCCTTTTTATGTGAAAATATTTGAATTTTAAAAAACACAAGGTTTAAGGAATCCTAATTAAAAACTAAATCATTGTGGATGTTTCGATTCAATTCCAATAGAGTTAAATATTTAACTCCTTAAACACTAATCTTGTTGAAAAAATATGGGCCTTTTTTATGTGAAAATATTTGAATTTTAAAAATACAACACGATTTAAGGAATCCTAATTAAAAACTGAGTCAAAGTGTATCTTTCCATTCAATTCTCATAGAGTTAAATGTTTAACTCCTTAAACTCTAATCTTGTTGAAAAACTATGGGCCTTTTTTTGTGAAAATATTTGTATTTTGAAAAAACAACATGATTTAAGGAATCCTAATTAAAAACTGAGTCAAAGTGTATCTTTCCATTCAATTCTAATAGAGTTAAATGTTTAACTCCTTAAACACTAATCTTGCTGAAAAAATATGGGCCTTTTTTTTGTGAAATTATTTGTATTTTTAAAAAACAACACGATTTAAGGAATCCTCATTAAAAACTGAGTCAAAGTAGATCTTTTCATTCAATTCTAATTGAGTTAAATGTTTCACTCCTTAAACACGAATCTTGATGAAAAATATGGGCCTTTTTTATGTGAAAATATTTGAATTTTTAAAAAACAACACCATTTAAGGAATTCTAATTAAAAACTGAGTCAAAGTGGATCTTTCGATTCAATTCTGACAGAGTTAAATGTTTAACTCCTTAAACACTAATCTTGCTGAAAAAGTATGGGGCTTTTTTATGTGAAAATATTTGAATTTTGAAAAAAAAATATGATTTATGGAATCCGAATTAAAATTTAAGTCACAGTGGATGTTTCCACTCAATTCTAATAGAGTTAAATGTTTGATTCCATAAACACGAATCTCTTCAAAAAAATATGGGCCTTTTTATGTGAAAATATTTGCATTTTAAAAAACACACGATTTAAGGAATCCTAATTAAAAACTGAGTCACAGTGGATGTTTCCAATCAATTCTAATAGAGTTAAATGTTTAACTCCTTAAACACTAATCTTGCTGAAAAAGTATGGGCCTTTTTTATGTGAAAATATTTGAATTTTGGAAAAACAACACGATTTAAGGAATCCTAATTAAAAACTGAGTCAAAGTGGGTATTTCCATTCAATTCTAATAGAGTTAAATGTTTAACTCCTTAAACACTAATCTTGTTGAAAAAATATGGGCCATTTTTATGTGAAAAAATTTGAATTTTGAAAAAACAACACGATTTAAGGAATCCTACTTAAAAACTGAGTCACAGTTGATGTTTCCACTCAATTCTAATAGAGTTAAATGTTTAATTCCATAAACACACATCTTGCTGAAAAATATGGGCCATTTTTATGTGAAAATATTTGAATTTTAAAAAAAACTCGATTTAAAGAATACTAATTAAAAACTGAATCACAGTCGATGTTTCCATTCAATTCTAAAAGAGTTAAATGTTTAATTACATAAACACGAATCTTGTAGAAAAACTATGGGCCTTTTTATGTGAAAATATTTCAATTTTAAAAAACACACGGTTTAAGGAATCCTAATTAAAAACTCAGTCACAGTGGATGTTTCTATTCAATTCTAATAGAGTTAAATGTTTAACTCCTTAAACACTAATCTTGTTGAAAAAATATGAGACTTTTTTACGTGAAAATATTTGAATTTTGGAAAAACAACATGAGTTAAGGCATCCTACTTAAAAACTGAGTCAAAGTGTATCTTTCCATTTAATTCTAATAGAGTTAAATGTTTGACTCCTTAAACACGAATTTTGATGAAAAAATATGGGCCTTTTTTGAGTGAAAATATTTGAATTTTTAAAAAACCACACCATTTAAGGAATCCTAATTAAAAACTGAGTCAAAGTGGATCTTTCTATTCAATTCAAATAAAGTTAAATGTTTAAATCCTTAAACACTAATCTTGCTGAAAAAGTATGGGCCTTTTTTATGTGAAAATATTTGAATTTTAAAAAACACACGATTTAAGGAATCCTAATTAAAAACTGAGTCACAGTGGATGTTTCTATTCAATTCTAATAGAGTTAAATGTTTAACTCCTTAAACACTAATCTTGTTGAAAAAATATGCGCCTTTTTTATGTGAAAATATTTGAATTTTAAAAAAACAACTCGATTTAAGGAATCCTAATTAAAAACTGAGTCACAGTGGATGTTTCCACTCAATTCTAATAGAGTTAAATGTTTAATTCCATAAACACGAATCTTGTCGAAAAAATATGGGCTTTTTTATGTGAAAATATTTGAATTTTAAAAAACACCCGGTTTCTGGAATCCTAATTAAAAAGTGAGTCACAGTGGATGTTTCCAATCAATTCTAATAGAGTTAAATGTTTAACTCCTTAAACACTAATCTTGCTGAAAAAGTATGGGCCTTTTTTATGTGAAAATATTTGAATTTTGGAAAAACAACACGATTTAAGGCATCCTACTTAAAAACTCAGTCAAATTGGATATTTCCATTCAATTCTAATAGAGTTAAATGTTTAACTCCTTACATACTAATCTTGCCTAAAAAATATGGGCCTTTTATTTTGAAAATAATAGAATTTTGAAAAAAAACACAGTTTAAGGAATCCTATTTAAAAACGGAGTCAAAGTGGATGTTTCCACTCAATTATAATAGAGTTAAATGTTTAACTTATGAAACACTAATCTTGCTGAAAAAATATGGACCTTTTTTATGTGAAAATATTTGAATTTTGAAAAAAAAAACACGATTTAAGGAATCCGAATTAAAAATTGTGTCACAGTGGACGTTTTCATTCAATTCTAATAGAGTTAAATGGTTAACTCCTTAAACACGAATCTTGCTGAAAGAATATGGGCCTTTTCTATGAGAAAATATTTGAATTTTAAAAAAAATACGATTTAAGCTATCCCAATAAAAAACTGAGTCATAGTGGATGTTTCCATTCAATTCTAATAGAGTTAAATATTTAATTCCATAAACACGAATCTAGTTGAAAAACTATGGGCCATTTTTAAGTGAAAATATTTGAATTTAAAAAAAACACGATCTAAGGAATACTAATTAAAAACTGAGTCACAGTCGATGTTTCCATTCAATCCTAACAGAGTTAAATGTTTAATTTGAAAAACAAGAATCTTGTCGAAAAAATATGGGCCTTTTTATGTGAAAATATTTGAATTTTAAAAAAACACGATTTAAGGAATCCTAATTAAAAACTGAGTCAAAGTTGATGTTTCCATTCAATTCTAATAGTGTTAAATGTTTAATTCCATAAACACGAATCTTGCTGAAAAAGTATGCGCCTTTTTAATGTGAAAATTTTTGAGTTTAAAAAATACAACACATTTTAAGGAATCCTTATTAAAAATTGAGTCAAAGTGGGTATTTCCATTCAATTCTAATAGAGTTAAATGTTTAACTCCTTGAACACTAATCTTGTTGAAAAAATATGGGTCATTTTTATGTGATAAAATTTGAATTTTGAAAAAACAACATGATTTAAGGAATCCTACTTAAAAATTGAGTCACAGTGGAGGTTTCCACTCAATTCTAATAGAGTTAAATGTTTAGTTCCATAAACACGAATCTTGCTGAAAAAATATGGGCCATTTTTATGTGAAAATATTTAAATTTTAAAAAAAAACACGATTTAAGGAATCCTAATTAAAAACTGAGTCACGGTGGATGTTTCCATTCAATCCTAACAGAGTTAAATGTTTAATTCCAAAAACACGAATCTTGTCGAAAAAATATGGGCCTTTTTATGTGAAAATATTTGAATTTTGAAAAAAAACACGATTTAAGGAATCCTAACTAAAAACGGAGTCATAGTTTATGTTTCCATTCATTTCTAATAGTGTTAAATGTTTAATTCCATAAACACGAATCTTGCTGAAAAAGTATGCGCCTTTTTAATGTGAAAATTTTTGAGTTTTAAAAAAACAACACGTTTTAAGGAATCCTAAGTAAAAACTGAGTCAAAGTGGGTATTTCCATTCAATTCTAACAGAGTTAAATGTTTAACTCCTTAAACACTAATCTTGTGGAAAAAATATGGGCCATTTTTATGTGAAAATATTTGAATTTTGAAAAAACAACACGATTTAAGGAATCCTACTTAAAAACTGAGTCACGGTGGATGTTTCCATTCAATCCGAACAGAGTTAAACGCTTAATTCCATAAACATGAATCTTGTCGAAAAAATATGGGCCTTTTTATGTGAAAATATTTGAATTTTGAAAAAATAACACGATTTAAAGAATCCTACTTAAAAACTGAGTCACAGTGTTTGTTTCCACTCAATTCTAATAGAGTTAAATGTTTAATTCCATAAACACTAATCTTGCTGAAAAAATATGGTCCTTTTTTATGTGAAAATATTTGAATTTTGAAAAAACAAGACGATTTAAGGAATCCTAATTAAAAACTGAGTCAAAGTGGATGTTTCCATTCAATTCTAATAGTGTTAAATGTTTAATTCCATAAGCACGAATCTTGCTGAAAGAATATGTAGAGTTAAATGATTAACTCCTTAAATACTAATCTTGGTGAAAAAAATATGGTCCTTTTTTATGTGAAAATATTTGAATTTTGAAAAAACAACACGATTTAAAGAATCCTACTTAAAAACTGAGTCACAGTGGATGTTTCCACTCAATTCTAATAGAGTTAAATGTTTAATTACATAAACACGAATCTTGTAGAAAAAATATGGGCATTTTTAATCTGAAAATATTTGAATTTTAAAAAAAGGACGATTTAAGGAATCCTAATTAAAAACTGAGTCACAGTGGATTTTCCATTCATTTCTAATAGAGTTAAATGTTTAACTCCTTAAACAGTAATCTTGTTGAAAAAATATGGGCTTATTTGGTGTGAAAATAATTGAATTGTGAAAAAAACACGATTTAAGGAATCCGAATTAAAAACTTAGTCACAGTGGATGTTTCCACTCAATTCTAATAGAGTTAAATGTTTAATTCCATAAACACGAACCTTATCGAAAAAATATGCGCCTTTTTATGTGAAAATTTTTGAATTTTAAAAAACACACGTTCTATTGAATCCTAATTAAAGACTGAGTCACAGTGGATGTTTCTATTCCATTCTAATAGTGTGTAATGTTTAACTCCTTAAACACTAATCTTGTTGAAAAATTATGGGCCTTTTTTATGTGAACATATTTGAATTTTTAAAAAAAGGACGAATTAAGGAATCCTAATTAAAAACTGAGTCACAGTGGATTTTCCATTCATTTCTAATAGAGTTAAATGTTTAACTCCTTAAACATTAATCTTGTTTAAAAAATATGGGCTTATTTGTGTGAAAATAATTGAATTGTGAAAAAAACACGATTTAAGGAATCCGAATTAAAAACTTAGTCACAGTGGATGTTTCCACTCAATTCTAATAGAGTTAAATGTTTAATTCCATAAACACGAACCTTATCGAAAAAATATGCGCCTTTTTATGTGAAAATTTTTGAATTTTAAAAAACACACGTTCTATGGAATCCTAATTAAAAACTGAGTCACAGTGGATGTTTCCACTCCATTCTAATAGTGTGTAATGTTTAACTCCTTAAACACTAATCTTGTTGAAAAATTATGGGCCTTGTTTATGTGAACATATTTGAATTTTTAAAAAAACACACCATTTAAGGAATCCTAATTAAAAACTGAATCAAAATGGATCTTTCCATTCAATTCTAATAGAATTAAATTTTTAACTCCTTAAACACTAATCTTGCTGAAACAATAGGGGCCTTTTTTATGTGAAAATATTTGAATTTTGAAAAAAAACACGATTTAAGGAATCCGAATTAAAAACTGAGTCACAATGGATTTTTCCACTCAATTCTAAAAGAGTTGAATGTTTAAATCCTTAAACACTAATCTTGTTGAAAAAATATGCGCCTTTTTTATGTGAAAATATGTGAATTTAAAAAAACAACACGATTTAAGGAATCCAAATTAAAAACTGAGTCACAGTGGATGTTTCCACTCAATTCTAATAGAGTTAAATGTTTAATTACATAAACATGAATCTTGTTGAAAAAATATGGGCCTTTTTAATCTGAAAATATTTGAATTTTAACAAAAAGGACGATTTAAGGAATCGTAATTAAAAACTGAGTCACAGTGGATTTTCCATTCAATTCTAATAGGGTTAAATGTTTAACTCCTTAAACACTAATCTTGTTGAAAAAATATGGGTTTTTTTGCGTGAAAATAATTGAATTTTGAAAAAAACACGATATAAGGAATCCGAATTAAAAACTTAGTCACAGTGGATGTTTCCACTCAATTCTAAGAGAGTTAAATGTTTAATTCCATAAACACGAACCTTATCGAAAAAATATGAGCCTTTTTATCTGAAAATATTTGAATTTTAAAAAACACACGGTTTAGGGAATCCTAATTAAAAACTGAGTTACAGTGGATGTTTCAATTCCATTCTAATAGTGTGTAATGTTTAACTCCTTAAACACTAATCTTGTTGAAAAGGATGGGCCTTTTTTATGTGAAAATATTTGAATTTCAAAAAAAACAACAAGATTTAAGGAATCCTAATTAAAAACTGTGTCACAGTAGATTTTTCCATTAAATTCTAATAGAGTTAAATGTTTAACTCCTTAAACACTAATCTTGTTGAAAAGATATGGGACTTTTTTATGTGAAAATATTTGATTTCTAAAAAAACACGATTTAAGGAATCCGAATTAAAAACTGTGTTACAATGGATTTTTCCATTCAATTCTAATAGAGTCAAATGTTTAACCACATAAAGACGAATCTTGTCATAAAAAATGGGCCTTTTTATGTGAAAATATTTCAATTTAAAAAAAACACGATTTAAGGAATCCTAATTAAAAATGGAGTCACAGTGTATTTTTCCATTCAATTCTAATAGAGTTATATGTTTAATTCCATAAACACGAATCTTGTTGAAATAATATGTGCCATTTGTATGTGAAAATATTTGAATTTTGAAAAAAAACACAATTTAAGGAATCCTAATTAAAAACTGAGTCACAGTGGATGTTTCCATTCAATTCTAATAGAGTTAAAGTGAAAATATTTGAATTTTGAAAAAAAAACACGATTTAAGGAATCCTAATTAAAAACTGAGTCACAGTGGATTTTCCATTCATTTCTAATAGAGTTAAATGTTTAATTCCTTAAACACTAATCTTGTTGAAAAAATATGGGCTTATTTTGTGTGAAAATAATTGAATTGTGAAAAAAACACGATTTAAGGAATCCGAACTAAAAACTTAGTCACAGTAGATGTTTCCACTCAATTCTAATAGAGTTAAATGTTTAATTCCATAAACACGAACCTTATCGAAAAAATATACGCCTTTTTATGTGAAAATTTTTGAATTTTAAAAAACACACGTTCTATTGAATCCTAATTAAAGACTGAGTCACAGTGGATGTTTCCATTCCATTCTAATAGTGTGTAATGTTTAACTCCTTAAACACTAATCTTGTTGAAAAATTATGGCCCTTTTTTATGTGAACATATTTGAATTTTTAAAAAAAGGATGAATTAAGGAATCATAATTAAAAACTGAGTCACAGTAGATTTTCCATTCATTTCTAATAGAGTTAAATGTTTAACTCCTTAAACATTAATCTTGTTGAAAAAATATGGGCTTATTTCGTGTGAAAATAATTGAATTGTGAAAAAAACACGATTTAAGGAATCCGAATTAAAAACTTAGTCACAGTGGATGTTTTCACTCAATTCTAATAGAGTTAAATGTTTAATTCCATAAACACGAACCTTATCGAAAAAATATGCGCCTTTTTATGTGAAAATTTTTGAATTTTAAAAAAACACACGTTCTATTGAATCCTAATTAAAGACTGAGTCACAGTGGATGTTTCCATTCCATTCTAATAGTGTGTAATGTTTAACTCCTTAAACAC
>JANTPZ010153352.1:12874-26606 GCA_025593235.1 Vachellia pachyceras | reverse complement strand
CGTTTGGCTCAACCGAGACCAAGCATTTACATACAAATCACATAGTCCAAATCGGATCCTAAGTAATCTATAACGTAAATACAGATTGAAAGCAAATACTCCCCTTTCGGCACTTTGAACTCCGGCTTACTCCATCTTCAAGAGGTTGGAGATGCTCAGCTCCTCATGGAAGGAAGAATCACACTCCAAATGGATGGATGAAGCATTGTGGATGGATGGATGGTGGAAGAAATGGGCAATGGAATGGTTTGAGAGTGTGTAGATGAGAGAAAATAGTGTAGGTTTTTTCTTGCCTCTCCTCTGCCTCCTTCTCCTTTCTCCTTTCGAAAATTACCCTAAATGGGGTATTAAAACCGTTCTGGGTCGGGTCTTGGAGGTTGGACCGGGTTATTTCCATCTAGAGTAAAAATCAGGTGCTGATACGCCATTTTCGCCGCGGCCAACTATGGATTTAGCCGCGGCGAAACTCTCCTGAGAGTTTACCGTCTGCTTGCATGAACTTTGGCCGCGGCGAACTTTGTTTACGCCGCGGTGAACATATCCAGAGCTGCTGTCTTTGCCCTTTTGCACGGAATTCCTGAAATGAATCAACAAATTTTGGCAGTATCACTTGCTCATGAAGGAATTAAGGCACAAATATATAGTTATTCATGGCATATGACCCCAAAATTACATTAATCCAATTCAACAACTCCTAATCATAATTTAAGCACAAAAAGGTCATGAATGGGCCAAAATTGACTCTATGACTCTGGAAATTCAAGAGGAAAACTAACATAATTAAAGCTCAATCAATACCAGAGGAGGCCAATGCTCGAGCATTATAGATCCAGTGCTCGAGCATCAACTTCCAAGAGGCCAATACTCGAGTATTATGGTTTAGTACTCGAGTATTATGGCTGAATACTCGAGTGTTAACCCCAAAAACTCAACAGGAAGCTCCAAAAACTCATCATACTCGAGTGTTTGAGTTTGTGCTCGAGCATTAACTTCCAGAATCAGTTCTGAGCATCCAAATGAAGATGAGATGAATGGTTAATCAATGTATAATGATAAAACATCTATATAAAACATTTTAACATTCAAAATGATTTATTTAACTAAAACATCCTCCAATTAAAAGAATGCACAAATATTGATTAACCAATATGCATTGTAAAATCTTTTTGCTCTATTATATTTGACGAAATAATTTTGCTCTTTTATACCTGGCGTCATCAAAACTAATCATATCTAACATAACTCAATTGCTTGTCGATGGACCATTTTTCAGTGTTTTGATAGTGTAAAATAACCCTGTTGAAAATTGAGGACTTCCATGGATATTTTGTCATACGAATCAAGTATAATTGGAGATTAAAAGAGAATTAAAAAGGTCTCCAAAAGAGTGGAAAAAGATGCCGGAATAAAGTTATTTTTACAGGTATAAGTTGTAACAGGATCAAGTAATTGGATGGTAATTGATTCGGTTGATATAACCAAGTCTCCAACCCCTAGTTTCTTCACTTTATGAGGACCAATAGTGGTGATGAGTTTAAAACCATTAGATCAAGTTTAGAATTCAAGATAAAATCCTAGCCTTACACCTAATTGTGAAGAGATTAATTTAACTAAAATTCTTCCTCTTCCTTCCTCATTTTGCATGGAAATTTGGAAGCCCAAGGAAGAGAAGATGTCATTTTTGCTTGAGGAAGAGGAAGAAGAACTTCAAGAAAACTCAAGGTAAGAGGCTTTATCACCCAAACCTATACATTTTCTTGATCCTTGCAACCTCATCTACACTTCTAATGGATTAGTTTCTTGATTAAACCTCTCTTTTTGAAGATTGAAAGTTAGGGTTCTTGAGAGTGAAAGTGAAAAAGAGAGGGATTTAGAGGAAAAGGTTGGTTGCATATCACTCCTTGCATGATAAGGAGTTGATTGATGTATGTATTGGATTGGTTTGGTTGTTGTATGAATTTTTGGAAGCATGAAAAACAAGAGGAGGTGATGTCCAATTTTAGTTTTGATGAGGAAGAGTTGTTTTTGAGTTAAATAATGCATGAGAAGTGGTTTGGGATCAAGAATAAGTCCCTACACATCATGGAAGTTTGAAAATCACACTTAATGCTCTTGTTCTTGATTTTTGGCCAAGTCAGAAAATAATAGGAGTATGATTTTCATGATTTTGATGCTTCCATTATCTTTATAATGGAAAATTGTGTAGGGTGGAAGTGAGAAAAGTTTTGGGAAGCATTGGAAATCATTTAAGCAAGTTTTGAAGTTATAGGGTTTGAAAAGTTCAAGAAAGAGCTTTATCGAGATTTAATGGTTTTTATGGCTTGGAATTGATGGTTATGATATGATATTGTGTATAGGAAATTAAACCATCAAGGAGCCTTCTTGGAAAATTAAAGGAGAAAGCTCTAAAAACCAAGCTCAAGTTAAAAAATCAAGGTAGCAAAACTCCTAACTCAACACTAGTTTGAAAAGAAAATGCTTTGCTAATTGTGCATGAATTGATGTTGAGAAATTGTGTTGTAAAGTGTATGAAATGTGACTTTGATTCCTATAGCTATATGCATGTCATTAGTTACATGATCATTTACTTTGTTTATACACTTCTTTATAAAGTTTTGTCATGCACACTTGTATACAAGTTAGTGTGTTTTGCTATTGGGATTTCCAAAAATCGCACTCTCCCCCAACTAACCATTATAGATGCAAGCTCAAGCAAGGGTAAGAGCATGATAATTGATGATTGAAGAAAGCATCATGTTATGTTTTAGCTTGCCAAGTTATGTAATGATGTTGGATTTCATGTTAATGTGTTTGCATGTTTGATGTAAAGCTAAACTCCTACATAATGAAGTAGTAAAGTTATGAGAATGCATGCATAATCATAACCAAATGAGTTAGGAAAGTTAAGCATGCATTAGTATGGCAAAAAGAGGCTTTACAAAATTTTTATAAAAGGAAAGTTTTAAGAAAAAAGGGTTATAAAACCCTTAAAACTTCCTAATCTTTAAGCTCTTGTGAAAAATAGCAAATCAAGTTCAATTTAGTTGAAATTCATGAAAATAATTCATAAGGTAAGCTTTAAAATGAGTTCAAGATCACTGGATTTGAATGTTTTTACAAGAAGTTATGTTTTTCAAATTTAACAGAAAGACCTAGAAAAATGAAAAATAACCATATGTGCAGTATATCTTCATAAAATAAACTGTATTGATTGGGCAAAGTTTTGGACAAATGAGTATTTTTCCCTTGTATATAAGGTATAAACTTCATATAGAAATTGGAACCACTCTATTTCAATTTTTTCTAGAATTAATTATGAATTTTCAAAGTTGGGTTATAAATCTGGAAAATTGACCAACTGAATAGTAACTGGAGAAGAAATTTTCAATCTCACTTCTTTGGTCAATTTGAGCTATTTAAGGCCTAAGAGTGGTTCATTAATGACATAATATGAGGCTAAAGAGGTTAAATAAAGAGCGTCACACACATACCATAAAATAGCCAACAAAATGTACATAAGGCATTCTTTTTTTTTTGGCAAACTATATATAAGGCATTGAATTATATATAATGTATCAAAACATCATCATACAAATCCTTCTTATTCTTCCACCATCTTGCCCTTACCTTTACTTGCATTTATATATATGGAGGGTTAGGTTTGGAGAATGAGATTCATAGAATCCCAGTAGCAAATATCTCTATAAGTAACACATTAACATGCATAATCATAATTGTGCAATAAATCAAAGCCATGGAAACTAAACATACAACACTAACCTCAAGCTCTTACATTATAACTTTGCCAAGGCATATCATTATCATCATTCATCAAACAAAAATTTGCATATTCAATCATGAATCATATAACATCGACATGGCAAATGCACAATTAACAATCAATAACAATGTAAATGTAAAAATTAGAGAATTTGCTATCTTAGTTTCCAACTTGTTCGTGAACTTAGAAGCTCTCTTTCTTACCCTTCCAAAAGAATTCTTTGGTAATTCACTTTCCTACACACAATATAATGTCATGGCTATTAATAACAAGCCAATTCCAAGTCACAAAACATTTCACATCTTTAAAAAATTTCTTTTAGACCTTAAGAGTCCTAAAACCATTAAATTTTCCAAAATTAATTCCAATGCTTCCAAATTTATTTACACTTCCAACCCACACAATTTTTCATTCTAAAACCAATGGAAGCATCAAAATAATAAAAAAAAACTCATTCCTTCCTGTTGTTCTTGAACTGACCAAAATTTCACATATAAAGGAACCAAGGAATTTTTCAAACTTCTCTTGCAAGTAATTGCATATTCTTGATCCCAAATCACTTGCCATGCATTACTTAACATCAAAAACACATTCCCTAGTAAGAAAAAAAATGTGCAGTACCTCCCCTTAGGGTTTGAAAATCTAAAATTCTTAATACAACAACAATCAACACAAACTATACACTAATCTTGCATAGAGTTCTTTGGTACCAATTATTTGATCTAAATCCCTCTCTTTATCATTTTCTCTCCCAAAAACCTAACTTTTAAGCGGCCTAAAATCAACCATAATCGAAGAAACTAAACTGATTGAAATGAAGAGGAAGGTCCAAGGAGTAAGAATATGTGAAAGATTTCATCAAAACTCAACTTTACCTTGGATTTTTGGAGCTTTTTCTCTTATCCCATGGCTGCTCTTCTTTTCTCTTTTCAAGTCTGATTTTGCTTGAAAAATGGGCTGGAAATGGTGAAGAAAAGCTGACTTTAATCACATGCCAAATGATCCAATGTTGAGATTACATCTTGCATAAAATCATGTGATCTAAAGGTGGATATTTGGACAGCCCAATTACCCCTCTTTCTGCTCATTTTTTCTGACTTTAATGGCCTAAAAATGATAAGAAAAACTATCCCCATATGTTTAATTGTTTTGGTGACAAATATCCCTTAATCCTATACAACTTAGACTGACAAAATAACTTTGTTCTGATAAATTTTACCACTTATTTGAGATATTTACTTCTCTTTTTGGGCACCAAATATGACCATTACAAGTGGCATAACACATTTATGGAAATTTCACTTTTGGAAACTTTATGTTTCTATAAAGTTACTTTATGCTTCTGAAAATGCGTTTAGACGATTTTTTTATTGTTAACCTGATTTAAGGTCACCAAAAGTTCCTAAAATATTTCTCGGTACTCTCACACTTTTTCTTTCCTCAAATGCCTTCCCGGAATGTCTTTAATTAATTTTTGAAGAAAACCTTAATTCAGGGTTTTTCCAGGCCCTTTCTCTCTGATCAAGGAAATTGTTTCAATCTTTCTCTTAGAAACAATTTTATAAAATACTAGAATTTTCAAACTATTTTTCCTTGCTTTGATATCCAACATCTGAGGCCTTTAGGTATTTTAAATAATCATTTTGTCCAATTATTATTTAAATAGCAAAAAATTAAACGACCAATAAAATTCTCACAACAAAAACACAGGTTATTTTAACCTAAACTAAGCCCCAATTGTTGATCAGTGAATTTTTATCTATCTGATGAAGACATAAATATTTTTCTGATATTTTGGTCAAACTTTGACTAAAATACCCTTGGGCTTTTTCATGATTACCAAAATGCCCTTGGTCATTTCTCAAAATGACCATTTTGTTCGTCTTTTAAAAAATGACCATTATGTCACTATCTTTTTCAAAATGACCATTATATCCTGACCTTTAGCTTATTTGACAAATGATCCTTTAACTTTTGCTTATTTGCTATGATGCCCTTACACTTTTAATTATTTGCTAAAATGCGCCCTTGAATTTCTTTCAAGTTTCCACTTTAGTCCTCCTTTAAAAATTACATTTAGGTCCTTATTTTCTATAATGGCGTGTTGTCTTCCTTTCTCTATCTTTTAACTTCCGGAACCGCAATCACTATGTAGCTCCTTGCTTAGCCTTTATCCTTGGTTACAGGAAAATGAGGATATTACAGTATCCAGTTGTTGAAAACTTGGATATTACATCTGGAACCATAAAGTTTCGTAAGTTGTAAAAATACACATGAAGTTATAAAATGGTATAGATTTAACAACACTAACGACTTTTTGAAAACGGACATTAACAGCAGCCATGCTGACTAGACAGCAAGAAAGTCAACAAATACTCAGAGTACTTGTTTTAAAAAAAATGTAGGTTAAAGGTGAAATTTTAACAATTAAGTTATGTCCGAGAAGCGTCTAGCAGCATAAAGTTTCAGAAGGTGCAAAAATACACATAAAATTATAAAATGATGCAGATTTAACAAAACAAACGGATTTGGGAAAATGACCATTAACCATGTACACGTGGGCAAGATAATAATGCATCTCTCATTCTGCATGCAGCTGTTGCTGCTTCTAGAGCGTCATTGCCAATAATCTTAACAACCACCTAGTTTTCTTCTACGAACCGTTTACTATCACAACATTCTACGATGGATACCAAAGTGAAGGCAGGTGGGTTTCCAGTGGTGATTCAAATGGACACCAAAGTGAAGTTGAAGATGGAGTGGCTGAAGAGCAAGAGGGTGGGAAGCAGAGTGACTTGCGTTGGAATCAATGTAAATTTGCCTACCAGGAAGATGTCGTCGGTGGCTTCAGTGACGGGCTCCAAGTGTAAGGTGGACTTGCTAATCAAGATATGAAAGTTTTCATTTTAACCACGTGTACGTGCTTTTGTCAAATCTACACCATTTTATAATTTTGTTTTATTTTTGCACCTTCTAAAAATTTATGGTGCCAAAAGCTCTCGGATATAACTTAATTGTCAAATTTGCACCTTCACCCTACATTTATCTTTCAAATGTACTCCAAGTGTACGTTGACTTCCTCGCTATCTTGCCCACGTGTACGTGGTTAATAGCCATTTTCCCAAATCTGTTTGTTTTGTTAAATCTAAACCATTTTATAATTTGATGTGCATTTTTGCACCTTCCGAAACTTTATGATGCCAAAGGCTCCTCGGACATAAATTAATTGTTAAAATTGCACCTTTCCCTTTATTTTAATACAACTCGTTTAACCCTGAGTTAACCCCTAATCTGACTGGTTAACCCTTAAACCAATAGTTCAATCGGTTTACTCACTACTAGAAAATCACATATTAGCGAGGAAAATTAGCGACAACTATGATATTCCTCTCTAAATAGCATAATTAGCGAGGAATTTAGTAAGGACTACAAAATTCCTCTCTAGTTTTTAAATTAGCGAGGAAAATTAGCGACGACTTATATATTCCTCTCTAAATTTCCCAATTAGTGAGGAATTTAGCGAGGAATATTAAATTAATCTCTAATTTTTCAAATTAACGAGGAAAATTAGCGACGACTTAAATATTCCTCTCTAAATTTTCTAATTAGCAAGGAATTTAGCGATGAATATTAAGTTCCTATCTAACGAGGGAATTCAAATTAATTGCTTTCCTCTCTAAAATTTATTTCCCTCTAAAATTTACCCCAAAAAAATGTTTTTCCCTCTAATCCGTAAGTAGCTAGTGAGTCTGCCATACATTTATAGATTTTATGGTTGAAATGCTTCACTTGGTCTCTCCTCATCCTTCGCCCTAGAAACCCAAAATCCTCGTCCTCACCATCGTTCTCCATTCACTCATCTTGCCGTAAACCCAGACGACTCCATCCAGAGATGGATCCTTCTAGATATAATTGTTCCGAAGTACGCATTAATCAACCCTTGAAGGATTTTCCTCATCATCAAGCCTTGAATCGATCCAGACAACTTAGTTTTCATCATCATCAACCTCCTCTCAGCAGAATGAAATAGGTTTTGTCCTTTCACGATTTCTTACTCATTCGCTGGCTTGTTCTTAGATATTCAATTTCTGCCTATATTTTTTTCCATTATCTCTGCTTGGTTTGTCCTATGGTTTGAGTACTTCGCCCTCTAATTGAAATTTAACTGGAACAACTATTCCTGATTTTAAATCTAGTCTTCTTCATTGAATGTTGTTTATTCTTTGATGATGAATAGATAGTCTGAGAAATTATGCCCCTGAAAACAGCGATGGGTTGAAGAAAAGGGCTTAGGTTCAATAGTGATCTAACAGAAAAGAGCAAGAAAAACTACCCGGAAGTTGCGATTGCTGATTTTGATCAAAAAGCATGCCCTACTGAGTGTTTGGTTTGGATGAGGAGATTGATGCATCGAAAATCCAGTCTAGTCCAGTATACAAAATTAGTGGGAAATAATCACGAGGCATGCTGTGCATGGAGCTTTTTGAGGGTGATATTGGTTTGGAGGTGAGCAATTATTTGAATAATCGTAACATTGTGTGGCTATGAACTTGGGCTTCCTTATCCTCTTAAAGTATGTTGTTTTCCTCATGTTTCAAATGAGATAATGCAGAAGTAAAGAAAGCCATAAATGGAGCTAACTCCCTTCCATCCTAAATATTTACACTACAAATATTTACCCCTAAAAGAAGTATATCATTAACATTATACAAGGCCAGAGGATTTTGAATTTCAAAATAAATGCCTTAGGTTGAAGGAAAACAAATAATGAAATTCTTTCTCGGCAAGATGTGCAGAAAATTTTACATTTTAATGTTTGCAGCAATTTACACCTTAATGAGGCAAAATCTGTCCATATTATGCCAAGCTGTTCACTCTAAATCATGAGAGAATCCTGTACATATTCCATTAAATCTTCCCATCAAGAGTTTATTTGCCACCTCCAATCAAATTCTCAAGATGTTAAATTGCATGAAATTTATAGTCTTTGTTTAGATGTTTCATAAGTGCACTGTGTGTACAAGAATCATGCTCTATTTCCTTATCTAGCATTTCCATATACAATCTTAAGGCCTCCTTTCAATAACCCAAGTTACAGTTCTCACTGATTAAAATAGTGTACATATATTTATTTCCAGAAAGACCATGTACTTGCATCTCTGTGAATGACCGTTTATCAAAGCATTGTAAGTGATCACGTTTGGATAAACACCATTCCCCTGGATTTTCATAAAGTACATAATAGCAAGTTCCAACCTTCCCTTAATTGCATGTGAATGAATCAAAACTGTATAAGTAACTATTGAAGGTAATATTCCTCTGCTAAACATCTCATAGAACAATAATCTACCCCTCCTAAGATGGCCAACTGTAGGTGGGCATGTATCGCGGGGTGTGACACTCCTTAATCTTTACCTTTAGCTTCATTAAATATCTATTTGGAAGCACCTTTAGGCCTTTAGTGACTTAGAGTAACCAAAAAGTGAAAAATAAAATTTTCAAGTTTAGGATTACTATTCACGTCACTATTCACAGATTTTTGGGCCAACTTTGAAAATTCATAACTAATTCTACAAAAATATAAATTAAGTGCTTCCAATTTCTACTTGAAGCTTATAAGTTCCTCTATAAAGGAAAAATACTCATTGAGTCATTAGCTTGTCCATTTGAAACAGTTTACTGTGTGAAAAAGTACTGTTCATTTGGCAATTTTTTTCATTTTCCCAAGATTTTCAGTGATTTTCTTCAATATTTGCAACATCATAACTTTCTGTATAAAACTCCAAATTCATTTTTATTTGGCTTGTTTTAATGCTTGCAATGCCAAATATTTTTCTGTAAAATTTAAGCTCATTTGGAGTTCATTTACTCTGTTTTGAAATGGGTCAAATTTAGGGGTTTGACAACTTCACTTTGATAAAAAGTCAAACTTATCATTTTCAAACTTCATCTTTTTGAAACCCTAACTGCTAATCCTTTATTAATCATGTTTGATCATACATTTAGGATTTCTTAGCTATCATATATCAACCTTACATGTAGGGTCCACATCACATATTACATAACATCAGAATGTCTACATATACACATCCATATAAATCATCATATTCCTTGCTTTAAACTTCATAAACTTTCTCCTTAGATGCACTTGTACCTAAAATGGTTAATGGGGGGAGGGTGAGATTCGAGGAATCCCAGTAGCAAACATTACAAACAATGCATGTAGGATGAATGCTAGTGCATGATATGCTTGCCTTACATAGGCTCATGTTCACATAATGAAATGTTGCGTGCTCAATGTTTTGTATAATGTACTTATGGCCATAGTAAAAACAGAACAGAGCTTCATTCATTCATACATGCTTCACATAATCTAGCAAAGCAATACAGCAAATCAATGCACAACATAAACATCACACACATACAAGTAAGTAAGTTCACTACCTTTTAGACTTTGCCTCCTCCTTTTGTGCCTTAATCTTCTAACCATAACTTTTTCTTTTTCTCTTTATGGCCCTAGATAAGCAATGACATTATTAGAGTCATGAAGAGTGAATGTCCAATGGGCCACATTAGCCCTAAAGGCTTACTTTCACCCTTGGAGTTCCTATAAATTGCATTTGGTCACTTTCTTTCTTAAATTCGCATGGTAACCAAAAGCTGTCAGCATGTTGACTAAACTTTGAAAAATCATAATTAATTCTATATAACTCTAATTGGGGTGGTTCAAATTCCTATGTGAATCTCTTTCAGTATAGTTTCATAATAAAATACTCAATTTTGGTCATCACAGCCATATCATTCCCAGAATTTCGTCAAATACAAACTGTTGCAGATTTCATTCCAGAAAAAGGACACAATTTCAAAAATTCATATCTCCTATTACACAAGTCCAATTAACCCATATGACCTATCAAATTGAAGCTTGATAAGTATACTTTAATTCTGGAAAGTTTCATGGTCATTGGACAACATTTGGCGACACATAATCACGTTACAATTACACTGCCTCCAGAAAACGAATTTCACAGCCCTTCCTGTTTAATTTCCAAAAATTCCAATTTCATATACAAGCATCTAAAAATCATGAACACTTGTATACCTACTCGAAAAATCATTTTGGATCTATTGGAAGCATCAAAATCATCAAAAGAATTCATTTTCATCAGATTCCAGTCAGATCGAAACAGCACACCAATATTCAACCATATGAATTTTTCAACTTCTATCACTTCTACCACTTGATTCATGTTTCCAAACCCTCATTCATGCATGGGAAAACATGATTCTAGCTCTCCTATGCCAAGTGGAAAATTGGGCAGCATAACCCCTAGGGTTTCATCATCATCCCAAAATTTACAACAACAACCAAACAACAACAAACTATACACCAACATACTCCTTACAACACAAGGAGTGTTTTCCATATGATTATTGGCTCTAAATCCCACTCTTTCTCACTTTCTCTTGCAAGAACCCTAACTTTGCAACTTCCAAAAGAGAAGACTAATCAAGAAAACAATCCATGGAAGTTGTAGAAAAACTTGCAATGATCATTTTGATGTATAGAAACAAGGGGTAGAAACTTACACTTTGATTTCTCCAAGCTTTTTCCTTCTCTCCTTTCCAGCTGCAAGGAGTCGTACAAAATGGGCTGGAGGTGAAGGGAATAAGTGCTTTTATTAATTCATGCATTATTGTAATGGAAGGTTGAGATTGAGTCTTGGAAATAAATCTCAATCTAAGGGTTGTTATTAGTCCACCTTAGGGACAATTGCTTGCTTCTCATTGGCTCCTCAAAAGTGTCATCATGGGCTACACATGGATGGGAAAATAATGATTGGGCTCTAGTTACTCTAACCAAACAGGATTACATTCGGTTACTTTTATCGATTACACTTTTTACCGGTAAACTTAACTTTATTCCTGTAAATCTTTTCTACTTTTCTGGAGATGTTTTCTTTTTCATTTAATCTCCATATTTTCATCTTGAATATAACAAAATTATAATTCCCAAAATACCCCTTGATTATCTCAATTTTTACAGGATTACTTTATCCTATCCAAAATCCCTAAAACGGAGCAATCGGAGAGCAAATTCTTTTAGGGCCTTGAAAAATACTATATTTTTCACTGATTCTCTAGCCCTTTTCTCTTTTCTAAAATTCCCTCTAGATTTTCCAAAATTAATTTTTGAAATAATTATTTTTCGGGGATTTTCGGGTATTTTTCGCGTCTTTTTCCCAATTTTCAGGAAAATCGCCTTAATCATATACCTTGTAATAATTTTATTAATTATTATATCATTCACTGGATTTTTCCATATTTTTGTCTAAATTTTTGAAGAGCTTCTAATACCTTAAATAATTATTTTTCCCCTTTTTTCCCTTTAAAATTTCATAGACGGAAATTTAGTCCGAATTTGGAAAATCTGTGTTTCGCCGTTGTGATCAGCGAGTAGAGATCTATCTATTGGGCATCTGTAAATTTTTCTGATATTTTGGTCAACTGGTTGACTTTGACTTTTGACTTTGACTTTTACTCTGTCAAATAACCAAAATGCCCTTCAACTTTTTTCTTAATTACCATTTTGCCCTTACTTTCTCTACTTTTGCAAAATTACCATTTTGCCCTTACTTTTAATACTGAAAGACCTTTATGTCCTTGGTGTTTTATTAAATGACATATGGGTCCCTTCCCAGAAGGTCACCCATCCTAGGATTGCTCCAGGGCGAGCACGCTTACTTTGAAATGACATATGTTTTATTACAGTTGTGTGATTGTAGCTATATATTTAAATTATGAAACCTTACTTGTGTGAAAGCATGATGATTGTTATGCAATGATTGTCTTGGCTTGGTGAAAATTTGATTGGTTGTTCTGTTACATGGCATACTTGATTTCATTTAATAATCATGCATGTAGATGTATTATTAGAGTGTTTACTATTGGGATTTCCATGAAATCTCACCCTCCCAATATAACACCTCTTATTTATCCATCTTAGCTCCCATTATAATGCTTTGGAATCAATTCACAGCCTCAAGTAACTTAAATTTTCAAAATGGACTAAATTGAAAACTTTCAATTTTAAGAAAGTTACTATTCACAGTTTTTAGTGCCAACTTTGATAATTCATAACTAATTCAAGACAAATAAAAATTGAGTAGATCCAAATTCTATTTGAAGCTTACAAATTCTTTTATGAGGGAAAAATACTCATTTGAACAGTAACTTGTCCAATTGGTACAGATTAATTCGTGAAAATGTACTGTTCATATGGTAATTTTTCATTTTCCCAGGATTTTCTGTGATTTTTCGCCAAATTTGGACAGTCGTAACTTTTTGTACAAAACTCCATTTCTAGTTGTCTTTGTCTTTTTTTAAAACTTGAAATGTGAACTATTGTTTCACAAAATTTCAGCTCATTTTAAGTTCATTTGCTATGTTTCCTAACAGGGTAAAGTAGGGCAAATGACGAACTTTACTTTTAGCACTTAACCAAATTTCTACCTTACTTAACTTCATAACTTACCATTTTGATTTCTAAACCTTTCTTAACCTTTTTAACCTATGTAATTAGGTATTCTCAAAGCATAAACTAACTATCATGAGTCCATGATACATCCACAAGTCACATTTCATATCACATTACAACATTTAAACTAAATACACAAGTTCTTAACAAAGTCCACAATATTATACATCAACATTTGTTTCATGCATCAACCACTTTCTCTTTGCCCTTGAGAGTGCCTCCACCTAAAAATGGTTAGTGGGGGAGAGTGAGATTTCAAAGAAATCCCAATAGCAAAACTTTCTAACAAGTTTTCATAAAATGCATGACATGTTCCATAAAAAGTGTGAATGCGTAAATGGAATGAATGTGCACATGAGACATGGATATGCATATGGCCATAGCACATCAAGCACAATTTCACACTTTCATTC
>JANTPZ010153352.1:0-12574 GCA_025593235.1 Vachellia pachyceras | reverse complement strand
TGTTACCACTTTTACCCTACACAAAAACTCATTTTGGACTCATTGGAAGCATCAAAATCATCAAAAGAAACTTCCTTCCCCTTGAACCAGCACAGGCCCAGAGGTTTCCCCAAAATACCTTAACATGTATTTTTCAACTTTCATCACTTATAACACTTGATTCTTGTTTCCAAATCCATATTCAAGCATGGTATAACTTGATTTTAGCTCTCTTATATCAAATGAAAAATTGGGCAGCACCTCCCCTAAAACTTCAAGATTTCCCAAATTTACAAAATCACAAAGTAAACTCAAACAACCACAATATACATATCAAAACACTCCTTACAACACAAGGAGGCTTTTATCATCAATCAATGGCTCTAAATCCCTCTCTTTCTCACTTTGCTCTCAAGAACCCTAAGCATCCAAACTTGAGAAAGAGAGCTCAAATCAAAATTCCAATCCATGGAAGTTGTAGAAGAAGTTGAGAGGAAGATTTTGATATATAGCATGAGTTGTAACTCTCTTTACCTTAGGATTTCCCAAGCTCTTCTTCCTCCTCTTGTGGTCCAAAAATGGCGTCCTCCTTGCTCAAAAATCTGCCCACAAAGTCGGTTTTGGAATGGTGGAAGAGGAGGGAAAACTTAATTTATTAAACTCATTAAATGGAATGGAAGGATGAGATTGAATCTTGATAATCAAGGGCATTAGCCCACATGTGAGACACTTTCCTTCCTCTCATTGGCGACTCAAAAGGTGTCATCATGGCTGTAACAAGGGGGTTAGAAATCTGGTTTGTGTAACCAAACTGGATCCCCTTCAGTTACTTCTACCGATTGCACCTTTCGCCGGTAAACATAACTCTATTCCAGTAAATCTTTTTCTACTTTTCTGAAAATGTTTTCTTCATCATTTAATCTCCATAATTCCCTCATAAATATGTTCAAATCATCATCCTCAAAATATCCCTTGATCCATCCAAAATTAACAGGATTATTTTATCCTGTCGAAAACTCCTGAAAACGAGCAATTTTAGAATAAATCATTTTAGGGCATTATAATTTTCTATATTTTTATTTGATATTCTAGCCCTTCATCTTTCCCCAAAATACCTTCCAAATTGTTCCAAATTAATTTTTGTAATAAATTACATTTTTGGGGATTTCTCGGGCCTTTTTCCCGATTTTCGGGAAAATCGCCTTAATTGTACTTTGGGCAATAATTTTCTAAAATACTATAAATTCCACTGAATTTATATAGACTCTGCTTTTTAGTCCTAGAGAACTCCTGATACCTTAAATAAATATTTTCAACCTTAAATCTTTAAAATTTCATAATTCCTTATCCAGACCGAATTTCAACAATTAGTTGAATTTCTGGTAATCAGTGAGTTATGCTCTATCTTTTGGGCATCTGTGAATTTTTCTGATTTTTGGTCAACTGTTTGAATTTTTGACTTTGACTTTGTCAAATGACCAAAATGCCCTTTCACAGTCTAACTTTTCATAAATTCCCATTTTGCCCTTGACCTTTTGGTTTCTGATTCTGGGACAACTTCCCAGGAGGTCACCCATCCTTGAATTGCTCCAGGCAAGCACGCTTAACTTTAAAGTTCTTACCGACTTCCATCCACTGGGCCAAATCTGATTCTGCGACTTCCGGCCTATAACTTTATTCCATTTATGAACTATCTCTTCTTGAATTCCAATTCTTATCATTATCAACAGGTTAGCATTTATATCAGTTAGCAGAAAGAAAATCATGGATATTACATTTATACCCCCTTAAAATAAATTTCGTCCTCAAAATTTACATACTTGATGAAAATAACTCTGGATATCGATTCTTCATGTCCTCCTCAGTTTCCCAGGTAGCTTCCTCAGCTGCTGACCCTTGCCACATGACTTTGACCATCAGGATGCTTTTGTTCCGGAGCTGCTTCACCTTCCTGTCAATAATACAAGATGTCCTACTTCATATGACAAATTATCTTGCAATGCAATATTTTCATATTCTATAACATGTGCTGGGTCAGGATTATATTTCTTTAACTGGGAAACATGGAAGACATTATGAATCAGACTCAAATTTGGGGGTAATGCCAAGCGATATGCTACTAGACCGACTCTGTCTAAGATTTGGAATGCCCCAATATACTTTTGGACTAAGCTTTTTCATCTTGAAAGATCGACCTACACCTGTTGTTGGAGATACTCGAAGAAATACATGGTCTCCAACTTCAAATTCCAAGGGTCATCTTCTCTGGTCAGCATAACTTTTCTGTTGACTCTGTGCTGCTTGCAACTTTTTCTTTATCATTTATATATTTGCAGCTGTACGATCTACTAGTTCTGGACCGTACATATCTCTTTCTTTTAACTCTATCAAACATAACGAAGATCTGCATTTTCTTCCATATAATGCTTCATAAGGTGCCATTTCTATACTGGAGTGATAATTGTTATTATATGCAAACTCAGCTAATGGCAAATATGCACTCTAGCTTCCTTTTAGTTCTAGCACACACGCTCTCAACATATCTTCGAGCGTTTGAATTGTTCTTTCCGATTGTCCATCCGTTTGTGAATGATAAGCTATGCTAAAACTTAGCCTGGTCCCGAGTGCCTCTTGTAATGACTTCCAGAATCTTGAGGTAAAATGAGGATCTCGATCGGAAATTATGTTTTTCGGCACCCCATGCAATCTTACTATCTCCTTTATATACACCTCTGCTAGTTTCGTCAGTGGCCAACTTGTATGCACTGGTAGAAAATGCGCTGACTTAGTCAATCTATCCACTATCACCCAGATAGCATTATGCTTTGCTGATTATGGCAAGCCGACAATAAAATCCATCGTGACACTATCCCATTTCCACTCTGGAATATCTGGACTTTGTAGCAATCCTGGTGGCTTCTAGTGTTCTATCTTCACTTTCTGACAAGTGAGACATTTTGTAACATACTCAGTAATATCTCGCTTCATGCCTGGCCACCAAAATAATCATTTTAACTCATGGTACATTTTTGTCATTCCAGGGTGAATAGTGTATTTGCTTCTGTGAGCCTCATCTAGTATCTTTGTCTCAAATCTGGCTTTGGAGGGATATAATATCTATTTCTGAACTTGATTGTTCCCTCGGGATCTCTATTGAATTCTCTCGCTCCCTCTTAACTCATTTGAGTTTCAATGTTCTGAACAAATTGATCTTCTTGCTGGGCTTCCTTAATCTCATCTTCTATATTCAAATGAATCTGAGTGGTCCTAAATCTTTCAAGCTCAACTTGTAATTGATTCAATATTCCCCAATCTCGGAGGTACTCTATCAATCTTTGCTCTTTCATCATCATCATAGCCACCTGCGCTGTCTTCCTGCTTAGTACATCGGCAACTACGTTAGCTTTACCTGGATGATATTTAATCTGATAGTCATAGTCTTTGAGCAACTCCATCCATCATCTTTGTCTCAAGTTCACCTCTTTCTGATTTTGTAAATACTTGAGACTTTTATGATCACAATATAATTCGATGGTTACTCCATATAAATAGTGCCTCCATATCTTTAGAACATAAACTATCGCTGCTAGCTCCAAATCATGTGTGGGATAATTTTCTTCATGAGGTTTTAACTGTCGTGAGGTATATTACTCTTCCCTGCTGCATTAATACACATCCCAGTCCATGCTTACTAGCATCGCTGTAGACCACATAGGTCACTTTTGGATCTGGGATTACTAGTACAGGGGCTCAGGTTAGCTTTTTCTTTAACTCTTAGAAACTAGCCTCACACTTTTCATCCCATGAAAAAGGTTGGTTCTTTCTAGTGAGCTTAGTCAGCGGTAAGACAATCCGAGAAAAGTTTTGAATAAAATGTCTATAATATCACGCTAGGCCCAGAAAGCTTCTAACTTCCATTATTGTCCTAGGCCGATTCCATCTCAGTACTGCCTCTACTTTGGCCGAGTCTACTGCGATTCCTTTGTGAGAGATCACGTGCCCTAGGAATTTTACTTCTGTTAGCCAGAATTCACACTTACTGAACTTAGCGTATAAATGTTTATCTTTCAAAATATTTAGTATGATTCTCATATGCCTTTCGTGTTCCTCTAAAGATTTGGAGTACACCAGGATATCATCAATAAAGACTACGACAAACTGATCCAGGTATTTCCGAAAGACACAATTCATATAATCCATGAAAACAGCAGGGGCATTCGTCAATCCAAACGACATCACAAGAAACTCATAGTGTCCGTATCTAGTGCGGAAAGCCGTCTTGGGGATATCCTCAGCTCTAACTCGGAGCTGGTGGTAGCCTGATCTGAGATCTATCTTGGAAAATATCTGGGCACTACTCAACTGGTCTAACAAATCATCGATACGGGGAAGCGGGTACTTATTCTTTACAGTCACCTTATTCAGTTCTCGGTAGTCGATACATAATCTATGACTTCCGTCTTTCTTTTTAACAAAGAGAACTGGGGCTACCCAAAGTGAAACACTAGGTCTAATGAACCCCTTCATTCTCTAACAGCTCCTCTATCTGCTTCTTCAACTCTTTCATCTCATTTGGAGCCATTCTATACGGAGTCTAAGAAATCGGGTTCGTTCCGGGTACTAAGTCAATTGCGAACTCCACTTCTCTCTCTGGGGGTAGTCCGCTAATTTCCTCTGGAAATACCTCTGGGAACTCTCTGACTACCGGAATGTCATTAAGGTTCTCTTTGATTTCAACTTCGACTGAAAAGAAGACCACATATCCTTGACAACCCTTTTTCAAATATATGTCTGCTTCTGCCTCAGTCATAAAGCTTAGTCGGACCTCAATATATGGGCTTGACTCCCTATGGGGTAATACTAGGGTTCGATTCTTACAATCAAGCAAAACATTATTTACAGACAGCCAGTTCAGACCAATAATTACATCAATATCATGCAAAGGTAAACATATTAAATCAATGACAGTGCTACAATGCTCATACTGGACTACGCAATTTAGACATGCATAACAGGTGACAACTTTTATACCAGTAGGGGTAGACACAGTCATGTCATATGGAAATGTGTCTATGGTCAGACCTAGACGATCAACACAGTTATATGATATAAATGAATGGCTTACGCCTGCATCAAACATTTCATATACAAGATAATTGTTTATACGTATTGTACCTTGTATCATCTCGGGCGACTTACGTGCTTCTTGCTGGTTCATTGCAAAAACTCTGCCCGAACTTTGCGGTCTGGACCCCTCAGTCACCTGCTTTCAGTCTATAGCAAATTGTCCAGGTTTTCCACACGTATTAAAGACATTCTGGCCAGCTAAGCGGGGTTTGTCACCATGATTCTTGCCGCATAAGCTACACGGCTTAATGGGCTGGCTGCGCTGAAAAGTACCTTTCTTTTCTACTTTCTTAAATCCTTTCTTATACAAAGGTCTCTTTCCTCTTTAAACTCCTGAGGAACTACCTACTCCTGGCCTCTCAGATGAAGTTTAAGCCTTAGCCAGTGAATGATGATTCTGGCTACTTTCTGTAACTCTACAAACTTCAACTACAGTATTAAAGGTAGTAATCCTCATCGGAGCCACCCTCTCTCTTAGGGCTGGTCTTAGTCCTCGGAGCATCCTCTCAGTATTCCATTCCTCATCATGAGTTCTTTGGAAGTAAGTGGAATATCGAGATAGCTGTCTACCTTGCTAAGTATTCGTCAAAAGATTCTCTATCCCCTTTCCTTAAGACGAGGAATTCAGCTTCCTTCTCATCCTGCACAGATTTAGGGAAATAATTCTGGTTAAATTGTTCCAGAAAAACTTCCCAAGTAATGGGGATATCTCTTGCCCTCAATATAAGTTCAGTGTTATTCCACCATCTATCAGCTTCTTGTTCCAGTTTGTAAACAACCAATGTGCTCTCATCTCAGAGGGGCAACTCATTACTTTAAAGATTTTCTCAAGCCGTATTATCCAACTCTCTGCGACTTGCACATTCAAGCATCCTTCAAAAGTAGGTGGGTTATGTTTACAAAATTTACTTACCCACTTTTGAACATCTTCCTTATCCTCTGGCCTCACCATTCTAATTGGAGGAGGTTCAAGGATTGGTTCAGGTTCCTGTTACGGAGGAGGTTGAGGTTCTTGCTACGGGGGAGGCTCTGCATTCTGATTTTGAGCTGCTACCGCTGCTTGTATGGTAGCCTCTCTTTCAGCCTCTCTCTCTTGTTCTTGGCGAACTCTTTCTTGCTTATGACGAGCCTGTGTCATTCTTAGTTCTTCTATTAGTTGTTGCTGTTCATTCAATCTTCTTAAAATTTCTTGCATTGGGTCTTCCTGTCTAGGTTGACCCCTTTGATCATCTCTAATTCCAGTTCTACGAGTTCACACCATATTGATCTTTTAATCCTTTAAAATGAACAACCATGTTAATGTAGGAAATTAAATATCATGCTCGACAAATACTGCCAAAATACCATGTTCATATATTAGCATATGCTTTTATATACATATCAACTACTCAGTACCATCGCAGTCTTAGCTTGTATACACAAAAGTTCTATTAGACAGATAAAAGTACTAATGCATACTCATCAGGAAACATGTCATATACTATAGCTTTTAATTTATCTAAGCATGCATAAAAACAAGGAAGAGAAATTTTTGGTATCTCTTGATAAGCACGCCGCCGCAGGCCAACATCTGGTATAGCAGTTAACATTGCCCAAGTCCAGTCTGCATCAGGTGTCTTATCCAGGGCAATTTCATCTAGCTCATACGCCACTCGAACTCTCCTAATCCAGGCTAACATAAACCTTCATCCATGCAGAGCAGTGTGCTCACGGAGTCCTCGAGTAATGTCATCCAGGGTGTAGCGTAGAGCAGTCATCTTATCGAATAGTATTGGACCATCATTAGAATCTTCGGATGATTCAACTATGTTGGAACCAGACTCGAAAGATTCCTTCTTCTCAACTTGTCCCTCTTTATGAATGTTTAACTCTTCAGGGCTTCTCATAAACGGTTCTTCTAGCAGTCGTCTAATCCACTCATCGAGTCAGAGTCTTTTCTTCACGGGAAGTCCCTTACCTAATATTGTGGGCCTGGACTCATCCTCTTGTGGATCCTTCTTCGCAATAGATTTCACAGGTATTGGTTTACCTTATTTGTCATCTGAATTAAAGTAAATCTCTATTTCGGGATCTTCCCCTCCAAGATTTCCTTGATTTACCAAAGGTTCGGAATGGAAGCTATCTTCTTTATAATGTTAGGGTTGGTTTACCTCTTCACTTTTCTTTGACATGTTTAATTAATCACATTCATTCATATAAAGTTGAACATAAGACATAGCTATTTAACACATATCCAAAAGAAGCAACCATTTCATAACATAACATATCAAGCAATAATGCACAATTAGTTCAGAAAATTTCCAAACCTTGGCTGATACCAAAAACAATGTGACACCTCTTCTTTATCCCGCTTAGCTTCCATTATAATGATTTGGAACCAATTCATGGTCTCAAGTAACTCAAATTATCAAAAGGGACTAAATTGAAAACTTTCATTTTTAAGAAAATTACTATTAACAGTTTTTAGGGTTAACTTTGAAAATTCATAACTAATTCTAGAAAAATTGCAATTGAGTGGTTCCAACTTCTAATTGAAGTTTACAAATTCCTTTTTGAGGGAAAAATACTATTGTGAACAGTGACTTGTCCAGTTTGTACAGATTCATTCGTGAAAATGCACTGTTCATATGGCAATTTTTCTTTTTCCCAGGATTTTCTGTGTTTTTTCGCCAACTTTGGACAGCCATAACTTTCTGTAAAAAATTCCAATTCTAGTGATCTTTGGCATGTTCTAAACCAAGCAATGTGAAATATTTTTCCACAAAATATCAATTCATTTGAAGTTCATTTGCTATGTTTCTCAAAAGGGAAAAATAGGGGAAATGACCAACTTTACTTCCAGCACTTTGCCAAATTTCTACCCTACTTAACTTCATAACTTATCATTTTGATTTCTAAACCTTTCTTAACCATTTTAACCTATGTAATTAGGTATTCTCAAAGCATAAACTAATTATCATGAGTCCATGATACATCCACAAGTCACATTACATAACACATTACAACATTTGCATAAACTAAATACATAAAGTTACTAACAAAGTCCACAACATTATACATCAACATTTGCCTCATGAATCAACCACTTTCTCCTTAACCTTGAGAGTGCTTCCACCTAAAAATGGTTAGTGGAGTAGAGTGAGATTTCAAAGAGATCCCAATAGCAAAACTTTCTAACAAATTTCATAAAATGCATGACATGTTTCATAATAAGTGTGAATGCATAATGGAATGAATGTGCAACATGAGACATTTTATATGCATATGGCCATAGCACATCAAGCACATATTCACACTTCATTCACATAGAATAAGTCATTCACAATTTCAATACAATTTCACAACATAGAGTTAAGTTAGAAGGTATTGCTACCTTTACTCTTTAACTTTCCTTTAAGTTGTAAGCTTTCTTGACCTCTTAGAAATTTATCCCCTTGCACCAAACACTTGCCTACATAATCAACAACATCATGGCTATTAATTACAAGCCATTCCCAAAACAAAAATCAAAGTAAAACTCCCTTGAAACAACTCTTGAACCTTAAGAACCTTAGAAACCCTAACTTATCACTAATGTCTTCTAGGGTTTCCACAAACTTGTTACCACATTTACCCTACACAAAAACTCATTTTAGACTCATTGGAATCATCAAAATCATCAAAAGAAACTTCCTTCCCCTTGAACCAGCACAGGCCCAGAGGTTCCCCAAAATACCTTAACATGTATTTTTCAACTTTCATCACTTATAACACTTGATTCTTGTTTCCAAATCCATATTCAAGCATGGTATAACTTGATTTTAACTCTCTTATATCAAATGGAAAATTGGGCAGCACCTCCCCTAAAACTTCAAGATTTCCCAAATTTACAAAATCACAAAACAAACTCAAACAACCACAATATACATATCAAAACACTCCTTACAACACAAGGAGGCTTTTATCATCAATCAATGGTTCTAAATCCCTCTCTTTCTCACTTTGCTCTCAAGAACCCTAAGCATCCAAAATTGAAAAAGAGAGCTCAAATCAAAATTCCAATCCATGGATGTTGTAGAAGAAGTTGAGAGGAAGATTTTGATATATAGCATGAGTTGTAACTCTCTTTACCTTAGGATTTCCCAAGCTCTTCGTCCTCCTCTTGCGCTCCAAAAATGGCATCCTCCTTGCTCCCAAATCTGCCCACAAATTCGGTTTTGGAATGGTGGAAGAGGAGGGAAAACTTAATTTATTAAACTCATTAAATAGAATGGAAGGATGAGATTGAATTTTGAAAATCAAGGGCTAAGATTAGCCCACATGTGAGACACATTCGTTCCTCTCATTAGCCACTCAAAAGGTGTCCTCATGGCTGTAACAAGGGGGTTATAAATCTGGTTTGTGTAACCAAACTGGATCCCCTTCAGTTACTTCTACCGATTGTACCTTTCGCCGGTAAACATAACTCTATTCCAGTACATCTTTTTCTACTTTTCTGAAAATGTTTTCTTCCTCATTTAATCTCCATAATTCTCTCTTAAATATATTCAAATCATCATCATCAAAATGTCCCTCGATCCATCCAAAATTAATAGGATTATTTTATCCTGTCGAAAACTCCTGAAAACGAGCAATTTTAGAATAATTCATTTTTAGGGCCTTATAATTTTCTATATTTTTCATTGATATTCTAGCCCTTCATCTTCCCCAAAATACCTTCCAAATTGTTCCAAATTAATTTTTGTAATAAATTACATTTTTGGGGATTTCTCGGGCCTTTTTCCCGATTTTCGGGAAAATCGCCTTAATCGTACTTTGGGCAATAAATTTGTAAAATACTATAAGTTCCACTGAATTTATATAGACTCTTCTTTTTAGTCCTAGAGAACTCCTGATACCTTAAATAAATATTTTCAACCTTAAATCTTTAAAATTTCATAATTCCTTATCCAGACCGAATTTCAACAATCGGTTAAATTTCTGATAATCAGTGATTTCTGCTCTATCCTTTGGGCATCTGTGAATTTTTCTGATTTTTGGTCAACTGTTTGAATTTTTTACTTTGACTTTGACTTTGTCAAATGACGAAAATGCCCTTACACTTTCTCTTAATTACCAAAATGCCCTTTCACAATCTAACTTTTCATAAATTCCCATTTTGCCCTTGACCTTTTGGCCCTTGATCTTTTGGTTTCTTATTCCTGGGATAACTTCCCAGTAGGTCACCCATCCTTGAATTGCTCCAGGGTGAGCACGCTTAACTTTAAAGTTCTTACCGACTTCCATCCACCAGGCCAAATATGATTTTGCGACTTCCGGCCTATAACTTTATTCTATTTATGAACTATCTCTTCTTGAATTCCGATTCGTATCATTATCAATAGGTTAGCATTTATATCAATTTGCAAAAAGAAAATCATGGATATACATTAGGGCATTGGATAACTTAAATTGACCAAAGAAGTGAAAATAAAAATTTCAAAATGGAGTTACTATTCATTTGGTCAATTTCCAGATTTCTGGCCCAACTTTGAAAAATCATAACTAATTATAGAAAAATTGAAATTGAGTGGTTCAAATTTCTATTTGAAGATTATGAAGTAATTTACAGGGAAAAATACTCATTGGTTCTAAAACTTGCCCATATGATACAGTTTATTCCGTGAAAATTACTGTTCATTTGGTAACTTTCCAGTTTTCTAGATTTATGAATCAACTTTGGAAAATCATAACTCTTGATCTACACATCCAAATTTAGCAAACTTTGGCTGATTTTAAAGCTTATGATGTGTAGTATTTAACTGGAAATTTTCAAGTCATTCAGAGTTCATTTGCTATTTTTTTATTGCTATTCCAAAAACAGGGCAGATTCTTGGGTTTTGGAACTCTTCACTTGAGACTTTAACTTTTCTTTAAAAATTTGCCAAAGCCTCTTTTTAGATTAGTTTTATCCTCTTCCAGTGCATGATAAATTCCTTAACATCCCTTAGCATTTAAGCCCTTACTAATGCTTGCATAATCATATATCCACTTAATAACCAAGAAGAGGTTTATAATTACATAACTACAATAACTCTCAAACATAAACTTCAATCACAATACATAATTTCCACAAGCAAGTACATGATAATATGCCATCTTCAATCACCATAAACCTTGCTCTTACCTTTATTTGCGCTTGTACCTAAAATGGTTAGTTGGGGAGGGTGAGATTTCAAGGAAATCCTAGTAGTAAGCACTCTAATAATACATCGTCTACGTGCATGATTATCAAATAAAATCAAGTATACCATTTAACAAGAACAATCAATCAAGTTCTCACCAAACCAAGACAATCATTGCATAACAACCATCAAGCTTTCACACAAATAAGATTTCATAATTCACATAGCTACAACCACACAATAAACATGGCAATTAACACATATATATAATCAATGCAAAGTAGATGCCAAAGTTAGGAGTGTTGCTACCTTGTCCTCTTAATTCCCCCTTGAACTTGAAGCTCTCTTATTAATCTTTTCCAATGATTTCTGTAACACCTCTTATTTATCCCTGTTAGCTTCCATTATAATGATTTGAAACCAATTATTGGCCTCAAACAACTTACAATGTCAAAAGGGACCAAATTGAAAACTTTCATTTTTAAGAAAGTACTATTCACAGTTTTCAGGCCAACTTTGAAAATTCATAACTAATACTAGAAAAATCGATATCAAGTGGTTCGAACTTCTATTTGAATCTTACAAATTCCTTTATGAGAGAAAAATACTCATTTGTACAGAAACTTGTCCAGTTGGTACAGTTTGCTTCACAAAAATGTACTGTTCATCTGGTAATTTTTCTTTTTCCTAGGATTTTCTGTGATTTTTCGCCAACTTTGGACAGTCACAACTTTTTGTACAAACCTCCAATTCAAGTGATATTTAGCTTGTTTTAAATCTTGCCATGTAAACTATTTTTCCAAAAAATTTCAGCTCATTTGGAGTCCATTTACTCTGATTTACAATAGGTCAAAGTATGAGGTTTGACCAACTTTACTTCCAGCACTTGGTCAAATTTTTAACCCTTCTTAACTTTGTAAACCATCATATTGATTTCTAGACCTTTCTTGATCCTATTAACCTATGTGATTAGGTATTCTTAGGGAATATATTAGTTATTATGAGTCCAATATACATGCATAAGTTATATTACATGCCATACTACAAACCTCAACAATATAATGTAAGGTTTACAATATAATTTCCATTCATACACATGTGCACATTTTTACTTCAAGCATCATGGATTTCCTCCTTACCCTTTGATGTGCTTCCACCTAAAAATGGTTAGTGGGGGAGAATGAGATTTTTGGAAATCCCAGTAGCAAAACTATCTAACATACTTTCATAAAAATGCATGACAACTTTCTAAATGAATGTGGATTAATAAAAGTGTAACATGAAACACATAAATGCATATGGCCATAGCATGAACATGCACACAT
>JANTPZ010153350.1:2325-27626 GCA_025593235.1 Vachellia pachyceras | reverse complement strand
TTATGGCTTTCACATTTATTGGTCTCAAAAGAGGAAGAACAAGGGCATGGGTTGGCATGCAGTTGCACATTCATAGCTGTCACATTTATTGAACATTTTACTCCTTAAAAGTGTTAAACATTACACGTTGTTCTTTAAAATATAACGTGTTACAGGGCAATTTTGTCTTAAAAATTGTCGTGTAGGTTCCACTGATTTCCCTCTTTTTTTGGTTAAGCATCACTTCAAAATTGTTAAAAACAGAACAATGTCGTTTTATTTAACAAGGTCCATAAAATAAAAAGCATTCCCTCTCATCCTTCACTAGTAATTACTATAAAGATCTCTTGCACATTTCAAAATATATTATGCTTTATCCATAAAAATTTTCCCCTTAATATATCCAAGAAAATATAAAACTTCGTAACTAACCAGACTAACTTCCTTAATTAATACTTTCTTTGGTCTCTATTATAAGTTACTTCTAATTAATTCACTCCTATAAATAAAAATGATTAAAATATTAAATTTGTTATAGAATTCAATTGATCTTTAATATCACAATTACTAACTACACTAAACTCTAACATCGGATTATTAATTATTACTCTTTCCCACTAACCTGATTAAATATGAGCATATATAAAAAAATATTTGATACTCCTAAAAATTAGCATTGTGAAAAAGAACCAAAAGAAACTACTTCGATTGAGGATAAATATGAGATTTTACGTAAAATAACTATGAAAACTTTCGTTACTAAATAAAAAAGGACCAAGAGATTTTCAATAAAATGCAGTTCCTTATTGGATAACACGTACTTTTCTCAGCTATTGAATTAAACAGAATGATACAAATGACAAAACTACATAAGTTCATTTTTTTTTTGGTGAACAACCCTTTGACCCCCCAGAACCCCCCGGTATCCGGCACCTTTTCCTGGATCTCTGGCCTTCTTTCAACTGGACCAGGTAACCCGGAACAACCGACTAATCCGGAGCGAGAAATACATATGACGCACCCTTTAAGGTGCTTTGCACCAAGGGTGGGTATCCTCTACCCTCAAGCGTGGCTCCCAGGGATCGAACTCTCGACCCTTGGGGAAGTGACAACCGCACTGACCACCACTACACTCCAACGCTCGGTGGTTTACATAAGTTCATTTTAACCACATATAATTAATAAACATTTTTATCGTGAACAAACGTGTTCTTTTACATTTCTTTGCATTTATTTTCTCATATGCAACTAGCTAGTCCTTATTTTTAGGTTTTGTCATGCCTTTGTCATACGATGAGTTTTTTTTTAATTTGGTGCACAGATATTTAAAATTGGTCCCCCTGAACAATTTTTTCTTTTTAAATTTAAATTGGTCACCGTAGACAATTAATTCTTTCTCACGTGATCGTATAGTTGCGACTCATTCTTAGCATTGGTCCAATAAACTTTACTATCCATCTTTTTCATGGTTGCAGAGAAAAGGAAACATAAAATTTTTTTTTTTGAATAATACTAGATGGCATAACCTCAAAAGAGGAAAACAAAAAAAAGGAGCTGAGGCCCCTAGTCTCTATCCCCACTCACCTCATTCAAGCAAGGCGGCGGGTACCAAAGTACACAAAAATTACCACAAATATCATGGGCAGGATGTGCCAAGTGGTAAGCCGTGGTGTTATCTTCTCTAACCACATGAGTGACAATAACTTGCCAATCTCTGTTCGGGAGGGATCTGGCTTCGTCTACAACATCCTTGAAAGGGTGCTCCATTGAGCTCCCTCTCAATATCAAGTTAATTGCCTCAACCAAGTCGGACTTGACTTCTACCTTACGAATCCCTCTGCTCCAGCACAAGTATAAGCCATGCATTATGCCAATCAGTCCTGCAACATTTACCGGAACAGAGGAGAGTCTACAACAGTACCCACATATCCAGGTGCCATCCTCTCCTCTAAGGACGCTTCCACATCCACATCTCCCTGATCGCACGATAGATGCATCCGTATGCAAGACATAAAAATCTTTCATGTTTTGGTTCATGCTTCTTCCTTGGCCCCTACTTCTATTATAGAAAGCATACCTGTTTTTAAGATCCTGGTCCAAACTAGCGTGAGAGAGGCTAAAGCTGGCATTGAGCTCTATTTCTTCCTCTTCAGTGCCGAATAGCTTCTTACATCTGTTCACCCAGATATCCCAGCAAATGTATCCGAACAAAGTAGACCAACTGACCTTCTTTGTATATCCCTTCCCAGCTTCGTTGCTCAGGTTCCAGCGGATCCATTCAGCTCCCTGTAATGTTGAGAAGATAGCCCATTTAGAAGGGTGGACCGCAACTCTCCATCTATCACGAGCATTCCAACAATCCCTTAGGAGGTGCATAACACCCTCATCATTTGGGCAATCAAACGGACATGTGGCTGATGCAAAGATCCCCCTATTGGCTCTAAGTTGTGCCATGTGGACTCGATCATGGGAGCTTAGGTGAGCCAAATAAGCATCTTGATTTTCTCTGGAATCTACCATCTCCATATTCTCCTCCAAATGCTATCCTCCTCATGATGAATACCTGCAAAAAGAAAGTGATAGGCAGAGCTAACAGAAACATAAATTTTAATGTTGTGGGAGAAATCAATTAGAAGTATATCTTATTTGAGATTGTTGGCAATCCTTAAATGGAACTAACACATAATACCGTGTTTTTATTATTAAGTTGTTATTATGTGGATTATACTACGTTTTAGACTTCTAATTAAACATGGATGTGAAGTTTTACTAAATTTTAAAAAATTAATGACATTTAACATTTTATATTTCAGTAAAATATATTAGAAGTGATTTTAAAATAATTAGAATAGTATTATGATAATGCCATTTGTTAGGGGGATCTATGAAATTAGTTTTGGGGGCAACATTACTTATTTGAATTTAATCACATTTTTATTAACATAAAAAAATTAACATATTTTACTTATTAACATATAAAATATTAATCACATTTTTATATTTGAATTTACTGTATGAGATTAGTTTTGATGCAGATCACGCAATTTACCATAATATTCATTAATTTAAAGGTAGGAGATAACCAATAGTACCCTTTAAAAAAAGCTCTTCAATTCAAGCCTTAGTGAAAATAAAATTATGTCGATAAAAACATTCCCATAATTCAAGCATAATTCGTTTTAAATTCGAATTATTTTGATAACATCTAAAACACTCATTAAATAAATTGACTAGGAAGAACTTAGTTCGTCAACAAAGTTCCTAAGCTAAAGATTGTTAATTTAGTTGGGACCTAAGCTGCCTCAAATTTAAATTAATTGGTAATATGTTAGATATTTCCTTTAGACTCTGTTATTATAAGGGCATCTTAATTAATTTACTTAAAATAAAAGAATTGGTTAACATTAATTAAGTATTAAAAACTTTTGTGATTTTTCAGCAAGACCTCCAATCAAGTTAAAAAAATGATATTTTTTTCGCCCCATGTTTTACTTAGGAAAAAAAATTGGTCCACTAGCCTGTAGTATCTTATCATTAGGGGAAAAAGAATTGGTCCACTAGCCTGTAGTATCTTAGGGAAAAAAATTGGTCCACTAGTCTGTAGTATCTTATCATCTGAGTAAAAAAAATGATGAATCCTTCTTGTCAAATTTAGCATGCCTAACTTTTTATATCATTTATAGTTCAACAATAATAGATTAAAGTTGTAAAATTCTAAGTTAAGAGTAAAAAATAAAAACATTTTTGAAAATAAATTACGCATATATTTCATTAATGTTTACTCTGTTCCATCCTAAATATAGGAGTTAGCTAGTTAGATGCATTACTTTGTTATTAAATATAATAACCTATTTCATTTGGTACATCAAATTTATAACCTTTTTCAAACCATTACTATTGACTACACATATTAAAAGGTTTCTATAAGATATAATTCCAATGCAAATAATTAAAGAAACTATTTTTTAAAAAAATAATATATACTTGTTTACAAATAATTAACTTAACTATTTTTTAGATCTACAAATTAATTATGTAACTCCTACATTAACAATAGGATAGAGCACAAAATGTCTCCCATCAAGGACGTTGAGGAGCTGCCATATAAATAAAGCTAAAGAGGAAGAAGTTTTTTTTTTTTTTGGAGTTTACAAGGCAAGCATATTGCCTGAGATGGGGATTGAACCCCAGATCTAGTGCCACAAGGGCACATCTAGTACCACTAGAACCAAGGGTCTTTGGTAAACAGGAAGAAGTTTTAATACCAATAGAACCAAAAGAAAGCGAAGATCCTGACATTATGATGTTAAAAAATGTGTGATATATAATTGCAAGTTGCCAAAGCATATGTTTGTATCCAAAAGATATTTCTTTTTGTCTCCATATGTGATATTGTGTGGTTTAGTGTAATTCCTAAAGGAATCACGAGGCCATGCTCTTCTTTGAAGGATATATATATATATATATAGACACACATATTCACATGTGTTAGATCAATTTTTGGTTCTAAGAATTGTTTTGTGTCCCAAGAAATTAATTTAATTATAAAAAATTCCGATAACAAAATAAGGAGTGTAAACTTACTAACATTTATTATATTAAAACTAACATTTGGCTAACATTAATTAAGTGTTGAAACTTGTGTGACTTTTCAGCAAGATCTCCAATCAAGTAAAAAACCAATTTACGTCTACAGTATCCATAAGAGTGAAAACGAACAGACTCTTCATTGTAAATATAATATATAAAGAAAAAAATAATAATAGCTATGCTATAAATAACATCACAGGAGCAGTGGCCGAGCCACATGTAGTTGACGGTGGGAAAATGCCTATCACTCAACTTTTTGGTATTCATGCAAATAATATTATATTTTATTATGCACCCACGGATTTTTAAGAGTTGAACCCACTAAAATTATCTATACCAGTAAGTTTATTGTCATTTGTTTGAAAATAAAAAAATTGCCCCAACTACTAGAAGGTCATGGCTCTGCCACTGCACAGGAGTATTACAATTACGTGTTTTGTGGATACAATTTTTTCCTGTTCTGATGATTTTCTTTGTTTGAACTTTGATAGTTAAATAGATCACATTGGTTGGTCATTAAATAAAAATATGGGTTAATTATAATGTGAATGATATTGGTGGTACGATAATTATATCGGGTGGGTATTAGTTGAATGTTCAAGGTGCAAGTTTTGACCTAACGCATTCACAGGCCAAAGTGTGACAACCTCTTTTATGTAAATGGAGTTCAGCTGCATTAAGTGCCAGCGAACTGCTGGGACCCAAAATTCACAGGTGAAAAAAAATCAACTCTTCAAGACCAAATCCTCTATTTCCTAACGATATCCTATGATGAATTAAAAACACTCCCACTTCAACCAATAAGATGGATCTAATTGATAAGAAATATGCTCACAATCTATGATATCGTAAATTCAAATCCCACTATTACTATGAAAACATTATTCGTAGACAATTTATGTGTAATTCTGTAAGTGTTCTCTTAACCTAGACGCATGTTTCGATCCTTTTGAGTCATGGGACTCAATTCACAAAAACCTCTTGTGCCAAAAAGACACTCTCATTTCTGATCCACTGATCATTGGAAGTTTAAGTTTTTCTTACGATGAATTTAGCGTCTACCTCCGAACTAAGTTTGTTTTGATATATCAGAAGGGCAAGAGAGACACATATACATGCACTCTCTCTGGAATATATCGCTTTCCTTGAGACACTTGGTGACTCAACAATTAATACACACAACTACCACCAACCTACATCATCAGAACAAGGCAGGCCTAACTGGGTTTGAAAATGATTGTTTATCTTATTTTCTTTTTGCCCATGAATATTAAATTGTTTATCACCAAAATGTGATCGTCATATAATAAATCACTCTCCAATACTTCAGATCAAGCTAACACTTTTAGTGCAAAAGAGAGAGAAAAAATCCAACGCATTATTATGCATATAGCCAAACAAGCAAGTGAATTGATAAAGGGCCACATAATGTAAACAATATTGTCTAGTTGGAATCCTATGTACCATGTCGTATGATAAAAATTGACCGATAACCTCGAATGTACTGTGTTTTGGTTAATGCAAATTTTAATCTTGAGTTTTCTTCATTTTGACTTTAATCCTTCAAGAAGTAAAATAGTCCAGGTTTTTATCAAATTATAGGTACAAAAATATTTTAAATAGATTGAAACTTGAAGAACTAAAACATATGGTTTTAAACTTCAGATGTCAAAAATAAAATAAAAGCAAACTTTAAGGACCAAAGAATTCTATTAATCCTTCATATTTTAGCCTGAAGCCATATATAACTTTTATCCTGAAGATTAAATGCCAAAAGCCATAAATTTTTATTTTCTATCTCATTAAATGGCCAGAAGCCATATAGCCTTAATTTTCTCTTATGAAATTATATGGCCAGAAGCCATATGCATTTTTATAGTCTATCTCATGGCCGGAAGCCATATATAAGGTTTATCCTATTGATAAATGACCAAAAGTCATATAGTCTTAATTTTCTATTATGAGATTATATAGGCATAAGCTATATAACTTTTATTTTTTATATTATTAAATGGTCAGAAGCCGTATAGCTTTAATTTTCTATTATGAAATTGTATAGCCAGAAGCCATATAACTTAATCCCTCATTTTGGCATTAACTGGCCTGAAGCCATGAGAATAAAAATGGCCTGAATCCATGAATTTTTAATTTTGATTGTCTTAAAGGCATGAGATTAACTATCAACATAAGTTTTTTTATTATTATATTGCATTTCATATTTTAAGAATTTCCTTTATTACCTTAATATGAATTATGATTTGTAAATTTAAGTTTGTGACTCTTGATATTACTGGAAAGACATATTTATTTTCAATATATGATTTATGTTTTGCCACCATAAAGGTCTTAATCGAATATTTGACCATAAAGATCCACTTGTTCTTTGGATCAATGTGAAGGAAATAGATGACCACTTGAAGATGGTTATCCTTCCAAAAAGCTCATCCAAATTGCTCATGAAGTAGCAAAATGTGAAAGAGTTTTCAAGAACTATGCTTTCTTACCTCTTTGTGGCTAATCAAAACAATGAGTTTTTCGTTGAAAAATCATGAATCCCGTCCAACTAACTCAACTTCATTCCCAAAAGTGAATATAGTAATGAATAATTCTAATTATGACCATGGATGTGGGAGTAGACGTGGCTACAATTATGGGCATTGGCGTTTTCAGAATCATAATGACTTTAAATTCCACCTGAAGTGGAGAAGAATTGATAAGAAACATAAAAAAGGGCAATGTGTGGGTATAATCAACAAATTGGAAATCCACTGAAAGCTCTAGAAGAGCCAATTTATAATAAACTTATTAAGTTTCATTATATCCAAAGAAATGGATTCCAAATAGAAATAGAAGTTATATGACCAGAAGTTGTATAACCTTGATATCTTATTTTGATATGTATGGCGGATGACATATACTTTTCCTACCTTGTAAAATAGCCAGAAACTATGCTCATTTAATTTAATTATTGTTATACTTACAGCACTATGAATTATATAAATATATAGAAGTTATATAATTATATGTGTATGTATATTATTCTACTATTAACTTTATCCATGTTATTGTTGGTTTTATATCTATTTGTTTTTACATTTCAAGTTCCTCCAATTTTTTCCTTTGACTTTGTATATAAGCATATTTGAAAGAATATGATAGTAAACCAGAAGTTTACTGAGACTAATGAATTTAATATTTTGACATGTATTAGTAAACTAGCAATTTAATAATGAATTTAATATATGTCATGAGATAGTAAAACAGAAGTTTACTAATGAATATAAATCAGCAGTTTGTCAATGTAAACTAGAAGTTTACTAATGAATTCAATGTTGGCCATAACCGGTTAGACCTTCCCAGTTCAATTATGATGTGAGAAATTATTGAGAATAAATGTGGATATACCATGAAGTGTCAATAGATACCACTATTTCTCATATACTGCATGTTCCAAGGGGAAATATATTATTAGGTCCTCATAAAGTAAAATATACAATGTGAACCTCTCACATTCTCAAAATGGATACATGAATATATTTATGGAACAATAAACTCACATGGTGAATCATTTAGTTACCATATGATTTTAATTGATACATCAAATAAATAGCCTCACGTTTGTTTATTATCTTCTTGCAACTTGAAGTTGCAAGATTCTTTGCTCAACGAATATGGTTAGAAGTATATTATACTGATTATTCGATTACAAAAGGCTATCTTGATAGTGCTAATGAATTTACTTCATTAGTTTTAATAAGGATTACATGTCCCTTGGAATTGATGTTGAACATCTTATAATTCATGTTCACATGCAAAATGGGCTAGTAGAATGATTGGTTAAATGGTTGCAACTTTTTTAACATGAGATATAATCTTCCATATTCTGCTTAGGGACTAGCCATTTTGTATGCAGCGCTGTTAATTCCCATGAGGCCAACAAATTATCAAAAGTTTTCCCCTTATAAAGGTTTTTTTATCAAAACCTAATATTTCCTACTTTTATGTGTGTAATATATGTGCATGTAAAACCCAGTGAAATATATGCTGGTTATGAATTTTATGGCATGGTTTACCAAGTGTCATTTGATTAATTACTTTCACCAGCATCAAGGGGAGAAATAAGTAATTGGGTCAAGAGATTAGTTGGAATGAATTATTGTTGGCTCATTTTGATCTTCAGACAAAACAATATGAACTGGAAGTTCAATGGATAATTTATTTACAGAATTTAGCTAATCAAAAGCCAGAAGCATTTACTGTTTCTAAAAGTGTACCAAAGTTATATGTCCCAACTATCATTGCTCCTATAAGAATTAGTGTCCCTAAAGGACAAACTATTATGAATGAATCCAAATCACGCCTGAAGCGTGGAAGGTCAATCGGTTCCAAAGATTAAAAAATTCTCAAAAAAGGAAAGGAGCTAAAAATATAGAAGATCAAATCAAGGGTAATCAAGAAAAAATAATAGCTCCAGAAAAGTCATCTCTAGAAGAGAATATGGTAGTCCCAGAAGAGACATAGGTACCTGAAATATGTTAAAATAATGAGATCTCAATAAATTATATTATGAATAGAATCCGATGGGACCGAAATGAAGTGAACATTGATGACATCTCTGCTTACAATATAGCATATGATATAATGAATAATAACGAGGATCATGAGCCAAAATCCATTAGTGAATGCTAATAGAGAAAACATTGGCCCTTATGGAAAGATGCCATTAAGATAGAACTAAAAACGAAAAGTTTTTGGACCCATAGTCCTTACACCAAATGATATAAAACCTATTGGATATAAATGGGGTTTTTGTGAGGAAATGAAATGAAAAGGGTGAAATTATAAGATGTAACGTCTTGTAGCTAAGGCTTTACACAAATGCCTGATATCGATTATGAAGAAACGTATTCACCTGTAGTGGATGCAACTACTTTTCGTCATTTGGTTAGCCTGACTTTAAATGAAGGGATTGATTTGCATCTAATGGATGTTTTTGGTTAGCCTGACTTTAAATGAAGGGATTCATTTGCATATAATGGATGTTGTAACTACCTATTTATATGGCTCACTTGAATATAATACTTATATGAAAGTTCTTGAAGGACTAAAAGTGCCAGAAGCACAAATCCCTGAAGGACAAAAAGTGCCAGAAGCACAAATCCCTGAGGGAATAAAAGTGCCAAAGCACAAATCCTTGATGGAATAAAAGTGCTAGAATCACAAATCTTTGGAGGACTAAAAAGTGGCAGAAGCACAAATCCTGGAAGGAATTAAAGAGCCAGAAACATCGACTAGTTCCTGAGAACAATACTAAATCAAATTGAATAAATCTATGTATGGCTTAAAGCAATCAGGGCGCATGTGGTATAATCGTCTTACTTAATGGCTCTGTTTGGTAAGCCATTTTCACCAACGGATGCGCTTACCGAGACAAAATTCCTCTCACATAAACTACCTCGAAATCTGTATCCGTTTTCCCAACGGACTATCCAAACGGACCTAATATTTGTTTAAAAATGATATATATATATGATCTAATATACCCATGCATCTTTATAAAAAACTAGAAGTGAGTTTGTCATAATTACCGTTTATGTAGATGAAACATCATTGGAACTCCTGAAGGGTTATAAAAGGCAATTGATTGTTTGAAGAAAGAATTTGAAATGAAAGACTTAGGAAGAATGGAATTATGTCTTGAATTATAGATTCAATATATAAAAAAATGGGATATTTGTATATCAAGTAACTTATACCAGAAAGATCCTAAAACGTTTTTCTATGGATAACTCACATCCGTTATATACTCTAATGATTGTGAGGTCTTTACAACCTGATAAAGACCAATTCAAACCTCGAGTGAATAGTGAAGAAGGTGATGAAGAACTATTTGATCCAAAAGTACCATATTATAGTGCTATAGGAGCACTAATATATCTTGCTAATCACACACTTCTTGATATATCATTTGCTATTAATTTATTAGCAAGATATAGTTCTTCACCAACCCGAAGACATTGGAATAGAGTGAAACATATTCTCCATTACCTCAGAGGCACATGGATATGGGGAAATTCTACTCAAATAAATCCAAGTACGAATCGGTTGGCTATGCAGATGTTGAATTTTTATCTGATCCACATGATGGTAAATCACAAACTGGCTACCTGTTTACATGTGGAGGTGCATCTATTTCATGGTGATCTATGAAACAGTCTATATTAGTGAAATAATCATATTTTATCAAGTGAACTTACAGCATTTTTAGGGATTTTAGTGCTATTATTTGGCTTTTATTGAATTTAATTGCATTAATTATGATTAATGGTTATTATATAAAATAAAAGTCAATTAAGATATCTGTGGAAGAAATTGAGATCAAAAGATACATTTGAATTAATATATCTATCAATATAATCTTAGAAGATTCTGAATTCAAATTAGTAAATCTTGATTTTGAATTTGAATTAGGAAATCTAAGATTTTGAGTTTAAAATTTAAATCAAGGACCACACTCAAATCCATTTATATTATTATATTACATTATATTATATTATATTATATTAATATATTATACTAGATTAAATTTTCTTTCAGGGAGAATTCCACGGAGACGCTGCCACTAATTGATTATTTTCTTTCATTCATTAGATATGACCATCACTTGATAGGAAAAAGCAAGCAGACCGTTGGAGCCACATTTTGGGCCACCACTTGGAAGCCCAACATACCACAAACCCTAATTCCATTTCAAGCAGGCGGCACATACATTATTGATTATTCATTCACTCACGCAGACACACATTGAAGTATTGGAGGGACCACTGTTCGCAGACAATCATCAATTCCTTTCTCCTCATTCTCAGCCGCCACTTCATCCAGCAATTCCCATCCATTCGAGCGGCCGCCACTATTCATCCACACACGAAGGAAATTCCACTGGGAGAAGCTTCCGTGCACCCACAAAACATCACTCATTCATCATCCTTTAATCACCCACGCCGCGCGCGCACAATCCTCATTCCTTCCTCCACCAGCAACCAATTCCCGTGGCAGCAGCGTTTGTTGGAATTCTTGATGGGAATTCTTGGCTAGTTCTTTAATTCTCTGATTCAACAACAATAGCAGGAGCTTGATTCTTCAAAGGGGAGTTTTTAATTACTTTAATTTCCTGTCCAATAATTGTTTAACAATTCCTAGGTCTTAGGATAGTTTTTCTAATTATTGGAGCAATTTCTATTGTTTGATAGGATTTATTTTGGGGATTATTGTGACTGAATTATTGTTTAGCAATTGATATTGGGCTGATTTAACTTTGATTACAATTATAATATTCTGGTATGACATTTATATTGATTTCAGAGTTAACATTTTGTGATTTTCTAAGGTGGCTTAGAATCTTGAATCAAATAATCTTTTGCTAACTTTAATTCTATTATTTGAATTTAAGAGTTACAATTAAGCAGTAGTTTTATTATCCTTAATTCCTCTTTACTTTACTATTCTGTTGGCAGTTAGTAAATTGGAAGTTTGGAAAATATTTTGTGGCAATTTGAGGTGGCTCGGTTGTTGGATTAAAGCTTAATTATAATTCTTTACTTAATTATTTTGACTCCCATATCTATTGAAGTGATGATTGCCCACGTTGTTGAGTTGGAGGATTGATTATTATCATCGTTTATTCGTGTGTTTCGTTATCTATTCCTTTTATCAAAATTCATTCCAATTGTTTTCATTAAAAAAAATAAATAAAAAAGTATTTTAATTTCAGTTTAGGTTACTCGCATTCAATTATTAGGAATTAATTTTATTTTCGGTTACTCAAAGTGAACACGACCCGGATTGGTGCTATATTACATTAATTCGGTTAAATTATTTTTGAAGCGGATCTAAGACGACTAAAGATTCGCTCATCCATCAACCACATCATCTAACGATGCTGAAATTCTTGCAATCCATGAAACAATTTGAGAATGTGTTTGGTTGAGGTTAATAATACATCACATACGAACGATTTGTATTTTATCTTTAGGAAGAATGATATCAACAATCCTATATGAGGATAATGTTGCATGTATTGCCCAATTAAAGGAAGGGTACATCAAGGGTGATCGAACAAAGCATATTTCACCGAAATTCTTCTTCACCCATGATCTTCAAAGGGATGGTGAAATTGATATTCAACATATCCGGTCGAATGAGAATTTTACTGATTTATTCACCAAGTATCTTCCAGGTGCAATCTTTCAAAAGCTTGTCCATGGCATCGGTCTTCACAAACTCAGAGATCTTAAGTGATGTCGTTATGACGGGGAGTCGATACATGCTGTACTCTTTTTCCCTTATCTAGATTTTGTTCCACTGGATTTTCCTAGAAAGGTTTTTAATGAGGCAGCAATGGAAAGTGTATTAATGAATGATGCACTCTTTTCTTTAACTAGGCTACGTCTCACAAGGTTTTTCTAGTTAAAGTTTTTAATGAGGCACATTCATAATGGACATCTAAGGGAGAGTATTATAAATACATTGCAAGAGTAGATGTTCATAGCTCTTAATTTCCTAAGCCTTAAAAACTATACATGAATTTTTGTTGAGAAACTAAAGAGGTATTCATTGTACAGAGTATCACAATGCATGTACAAAGAGTCACAATGTATATTCATTGATATTGATAATATTATTCATTGCTCATGACCCTTGGAGGTCATACTTAGAGGCCTATAAATAGGGCTGTGTACATAACATACAACACATCCAAAAATGAATAGAATTCCTCTCAAAATTTATCATTCCTCTCTAAGTTTCTCTTCTCTACTCTATTTACCTTTAATTTATAACAGTAATATCAGATATTAGATATTTCCTTTAGACTCTGTTATTGTAAGGGCATCTTAATTAATTTACATAAAATAAAAAAATTGCTTAACATTAATTAAGTGTTAAAAACTTTTGTGACTTTTCAGCAAGACCTCCAATCAAGTTAAAAAATTGATAATTTTTTTGGTCCCATGTTTTACTTGGGAAAAAAAATTGGTCCACTAGCCTGTGGTATCTTATCATCTGAGTAAAAAAAAAAATGATAAATCGTTCTTGTCAAATTTATCATGCCTAACTTTTTATATCATTTATAGTTCAACAATAATAGATTAAAGTTGTAAAATTCTAAGTTAAGAGTAAAAAATAAAAAAAATTTTGAAAATAAATTACACATATATTTCATTAATGTTTACTTCGTTCCATCCTAAATATAGGGGCTAGTTAGATGTATTACTTTGTTATTAAATATAATAACATGTTTCATTTCGTAAATCAAATTTATAATTTTTTTTTTGAAACCATTACAATTGACTACGCATATTAAAAAGTTTCTATAAGAGATATTTTCAATGCAAATAGTGAAAGAAAGTATTTTGGAAAAAAACAATATATATTTATTTACAAATAATTAATTTAATAAATTTTTTTAATATCTTCAAATTAATTGAGTAACTCCTACATTAACAATAGGATAGAGCACAAAACCTCTCCCATCAAGGAATTTGAGGAGCTGCCATATAAATAAAGCTAAAGAGGAAGAAGTTTTAATACAAAAAAAAAAAACAAAAGAGAGCGAAGATACTGACATTATGATGTTACAAAATGTGTGATATATGATTGCTAGTTGCCAAAGCAAATGTTTGTATCCAGAAGATATTTGTTTTTGTCTCCATATGTGATAATGTGTGGTTTAGTGTAATTCCTAAAGGAGTCATGTGGCCATGCTCTTCTTTAAAGGATATATATATATATATATATAGACACATATATTCACATGTGTTAGATCGATTTTTGGTTCTAAGAATTGTTTTGTTCCCAAGAAATCAATTCATTTATCAAAAATTCCGATAACAAAATAAGGAGTATAAACTTAATAACATGTATTATATTAAAATTTGACATTGCATGCTTTTTCAGTCGTTATTGGTTAACATTAATTAAATGTTAAACCTTTTGTGACTTTTCAGCAAGATCTCCAATCAAGTAAAAAAATGATAATTTTTTTCGCCCCATGTTTTAGTTAGGAAAATAATTGGTCCACTAGCCTGTAGTCTCTTATCATCTGAGTAAAAAAATTGATAAATCCTTATTGTGAAATTTAGCATGCCTATCTTTTTATATCATTTATAGTTTAATAATAATAGTTTAAGGTTGTAAAATTCTAACTTAAGAGTAAAAAAATTGAAAATAAGTCACACATAAATTTCGTTAATGTTTACTGTGTTCCATCCTAAATATAGAAGCTAGTTATATGTATTACTTTGTTATTAAATACAATAACATGTTTCATTTGGTATATCAAATTTATAATTTTTTTCAAACCATTACTGCGCTTGTTTGGCGGAGCGTTTGGAGAAGCCAAACGCATGTTCAACTGTGATTTTCCGCAAAACGAAATAATCTCTTTCACATATTTACCTCAATAAGAGATAATTCTAATGCATATAATTAAAGAAATAATATATTTTGGAAAAAAAATAATAGATATATGTGTTTACAAATAATTAATGTAACTAATTTTTTAGATATGCAAATTAGTTATGTAACTCCTACGTTAACAATAGGATAGAGCACAGAATGTCTCCCATCAAGGACGTTGAGGAGCTGCCATATAAATAAAGCTAAAGAGGAAGAAGTTTTAATACCAATAAAACCAAAAGAGAGCGAAGATCCTGACATTTTGATGTTACAAAATGTGTGTGATATATAATTGCAAGTTGCCAAAGCATATGTTTGTACCCAAAAGATATTTCTTTTTGTCTCCATATGTGATATTGTGTGGTTTAGTGTAATTCCTAAAGAAATCACGAGGCCATGCTCTTGTTTGAAGGAGATATAATATATATATATATATATTCACATGTGTTAGATCAATTTTTGGTTCCAAGATTGTATTGTGTCCCAAGAAATTAATTTAATTATCAAAAAGTTCCAATAACAAAATAAGAAGTATAAACTTACTAACATTTATTATATTAAAACTTGATATTTGGATCCATAAGGTTCTTTGTTTTTTTTTTTTTTTTGCATTCAATATTATAAACTTACCTCACTTTAACTTAAAAGATTTGTGGAGGTTCAGATTTATTTGGATCCAACCATCAAAACCTGTGATTTATTTGGATCCAACCATCAAAACCTTTGATTAAATTGCAGGAGAAAAAAATAATAGTAGCTATGCTATAAATAACATCACAAGAGTATTACAATTACGAGTTTTGTGGATACAATTTTTTTCCTGTTACGATCGATTTTCTTTTTTTGAACTTTGATGGTTAAATAGATCACATTGGTTGGTCATTAAATAAAAAATATGGGTTACTTATAATGTGAATGATATTGGTGGTACGATAATTATATTGGGTGGGTATTAGTTGAATGTGCAAGGTGCAAGTTTTTCCAATATTTAACTTGTCGCTTTCAAAGGCCAAAGTGTGACAACCTCTTTATGTAAATGGAGTTCAACTGTATTTAGTGCCAGAACTCTTCAAGACCAAATCCTCTGTATCCAAACGACGTCCTTTTTACCCTGCATGATGAATTAAAAACAGTCCCATTTCAACCAATAAGATTGATCCAATTGATAAGAAATCTGCTCACAATCTATGATATCGTAAATTCAAATCCTGCTATTAATGTGTTTGTTTGGAAACACCGTTTTCCTAACGGTACACGTAAGTGAAGACAAAAGTATCTCAAAATCTGTAAAACCATCTTGAAATCCGTAAAATACCTCAAAATCTGTAAATTCCTTTCTCCCAACGGAAAGACACACGATATGAAAACATTATTTGTAGACGATCTGTATATAATTCTGTAAAGGTTCTCTTAACATAGACGCATGCTTTGATCCTTATAAGCCATGCGACTCAATTCACAGAAACCTCTTGTACCAAAACGACACTCTCATTTCTGATCCACTGATCAATGGAAGTTTAAGTTTTTCTTACGATGAATTTAGCGTCTAACTCCGAACAAAGCTTTGTTTTGATACATCAGAAGGGCAAGAGAGAGACATATACATGCACTCTCTCTCACATTCTCTGCAATATCTCGCTTTCCTTGAGACACTTGGTGACTCACAGTTAATACACACAACTACCACCAAACTACATCATCAGAACAAGACAGGCCTAACTGGGTTTGAAAATATTATTAAATTGTTTATCTTATTTTCTTTTTTCCCATGAATATTAAATTGTTTATCACCAAAATGTGATCGTAATATAAAAAATCACTCTCCAATACTTCAGATCAAGCTAACCCTTTTAGTGCAAAAGAGAGAGAAAAAATCAACACATTATATACATATTATATATATAGCCAAACATGCAAGTGAATTGATAAAGGGCCACATAATGTAAACAATATTGTCTAGTTGGAATCCTATGTACCATGTCGTATATAAAAATTTACCGAGAAGCTCAAATTTAGTGTGTTTTGGTTATTGCAAATTTTAATCTCTTGAGTTTTCTTCATTTTGGTTTTGATCCTTCAAGAAGTAAAATAGTCCAGATTTTTATTAAATTATAGGTATGGAAATATTTAAATAGATTGAAACTTGAAGAACTAAAACATATGGTTTTAAACTCGAAAGATAAAAAATAAAAGCAAACTTTAAGGAGCAAAGGATTCTATCAATCCTTCCTATTTTTATACATGGTTGTCAAAGGCTCAAAGCTAGCTTGTTTTATATGGCTTCCATACTATTATGTTCCCAAGCAATACACGACACTTAAACCAAAATGTTTTTATAAGAAATACTATATGTAAAGTTATTTGTAATTTCATTTTTTATTCTATCGCATTCTACATTTTTTATGAATCAACTGGTGTCTAACAATTTTTATGGATGTTGTTACTAGATATCCGAACAACTGGCAAATTTGATTCACTGAATGTTGACCCCACAATGAACGCACTAGATCACTGCCTTTGAGTAATTACCGTGACTGCGTGCTTGGAATTAAAACATGAGACCACTAGTTAAATATGGTTTATTTATAACTATAAAACGAAACAATTCAAAGGTAAAAGAAGCGTAATACTCAATCGATCTGTTAATCAGATTCATTTTCAAGATCGAATACATGTTATGGCTTTCACATTTATTGGTCTCAAAAGAAGAAGAACATGGGCATGGGTTGGCTCCTATGTTAAGATATTTTAGAGAAATCAACGCCACGTTATACTAATAATTAATTAAATAAGGCATTTTAGATAAACCAACACACATTTTTTTATAAATAATTAACTAATTTTTTAATTAATCTCTATAAATTAGTTATATAGCTCCTATGTTAAGGACAAAAAGAACTAGTTTAAATTGATGTTGCCACATTCAACAAAACTTAATACCTTATGTTTTGATTTTGTATATAGTAATTAAATAATGTTCATTAAATGAAGAATTGGCTTCCAAGAAGAGCAATGTGCATGAGTGTGGCTCTACCACTTTTAGCCTCCATCAAATTTGGGATGCCACTATCCGTTATGGTTTCCAACTTTTGGACGCCCTTCTTAATCAACTCGTCTATAAGTAACTGTTTAAACTGAGAAATAATGTGTGTGTGCGTGTGAAGCAAAGGCTCTAGTGGAACAATATTGATAGATTGTTATATTGGGAGAATTACATTTAAATCCCGCAATAGCGAATTAATTACTCTAAGGTTCCAATAGATTGTTAATAACAAGTCAAGGAGCACCATTGATAAGTGAAGCAGCTACCATTAACAACCTCTTGTGATCTTAAAGTAATTAATTAATAACGTGGGATTTTAAAGTAATTCTTATATAGTTCTCAACCTTAAAGCTAGGGGTGAGTCTATTGGATTAAGTGGCTCTGTTTGAGTAATCGTTTCAATGCACTTGGATATTGAATAAGTTGCTTCAAGCTTTCTAATTAAAAGGGTCATTATGACTTGTGAGTTTCAACGTAGCGTACCTGTGTTTTATAATAATGAGGAGTTGTAATTAAATTTACTTCAATGTTTTTTGAGTAATGTATAGTTCATGTATTCTTTTATAATCCTTCTTCTATACACACGCATGCACTTTTCTGTCAAGGGATCTCCCATGAGTATAGTACACTAACCCGGACTGGATCAACCGGATCATACACGAAACTAGTGACCCAACATCCAGTCCAGTTCAAGCAGCTTGTTAACCCTGGGTTGGGATTGACCCGGTAAACCTGCCTGGGTTGGTGGGTCAACCGGGTTACTCTTTATTTTTAAAAAAACTTTTCTTTTCTTAATAAACACAATAATGATTTTTTTAATTTGAAAGGTAAAAGAAATGAAAAACATAACTCTATCTCCACAAAGGCCTATCGTCACGTCTGCATCTACTTATTTTCTTTTAATTATTTTTAAATAAAGAATTATTATTTTATAATTTCAAATTTGAAAGTTAAAAAAAAATAAAAAAGAACCTTTTACCATATATATTTTGATATTTTGCTAGGATCAATATTTCAAAATTATAAATAATGTTGGATAATAAATAAGATATAAGTATATAATTAATTTGATAATTGTTACTTTATTAATAATGGAATTTACTACTTAGTTTTTGAAAGAATCTTAGATAGTTTGATTACGTCAATATGTGATGAGATTTATCTTTTAATTTTTTTATTTCTTACCGGTCTGATCTCTAGTCTGACTTTAGTCTGACCCATTGACCCTTAACCCACTACTTCATCCGGTTCAATCACCGGTCTGCCTTCCTGCCCATGTGCTATGATCAAAGAAATAAACGAGTAGCCTAAGAAAGGGTGAAAGTGTAGAATGTGTAACTTTCTACTAGATTTGGGAAAAACGAGCCACTCATCTCGGCTTGAGAATTGCTAGGGTCAGCTCGAGATTTTAACCTCAAAACTACAAACGATGCTAATATTTTTTTGTTTACTGTTGCATTGTTAAGGATGCCGTAAATATATATTTAGCTGTCATTATCTTTTTATTATTAAATTTTATAAAAATGATTTGATTTCTTGGGCTTTAGACCATGGTTTAATTTATTCATTTGAACTTTTGAACATGGGTCAATTTAAACTTTAAATGATCATTTCATTTATTATGTGTTCATATTTTTTTATACCAGCACTATGTGTTCATATTTTTAAACTGTTTATGATGAAAAAGTAATTTTATACTTATATAACTTGTCATTCTATAATTTGAATTAGAAATTTTTGAGTTTGCATTTCAAAATAAAGCGGAATAACAGCTAGACTGCAAAACTGAAAGTGAACTTTATTTATTTATTTTTTTTTGGTTGCCCACCCGGTTCACCGGAGCTTTGCTCCGACTACGTCCAGATCCGACCCGCGTCGCGCACCTAGCAATGGTGGGTGAGTCTCTCAACGGTGGCTGCTGCATACACAAGGCTCGAACCCGAGACCTTGCTTAAGCTGGAACAAGCCGCTTACCACTTGATCCAACCAGCCATTGGTAAGTGAACTTTATTTTAATTAAAATAAATTATATCGCAGTTTACAAATTTCATATGAGCATTAAATGCAAGGCCTACCCACTTTAGTGTTTCTGAAAATTTGTTGCAATTATTAGAGCACAAAATAAAGTCCATAAAATCAAGCCCAAGCCCAATCCCTATAATTTTCTATAGTAGCATCCTAGGCTATGTGTACATGCGTCTCTGACTTGCCTGTATAAACATCATATTGTACATCCCATTTATTGTTGCAATGAGTAATATAACGATATTTTATTCATGTTAGGTTTCTATGGCTGTTATAGTGTTCACCGGCTTCAGTCACACCCCCTGACTTTTTGAAAATTATGTATATAATAGTATTATGTAATTTATTTTTTATCAACTCATTTTTTAATTTTGAACCCATGAAATTTTTGTTGAAATTATTCCCAATAGATATAAAGAATAAGTCTCACTTACCTTCTAAAAAAATAGTTTGCACCTTCCTCTTCTCCATCTGGCACATCCTCTTCCTTTACCTCCCCTCGCGCAACCACCTCATCCTCCTCTATTTCTTCTCACATTTCGTCCGTTTCTTCCTCACCTTCCCACTTTATTTCCATCAAACTTACCAATGAGAACTACACTATTTGGAGAGCCCAGACTCTTTACCTCTATGGTCATCAACTTTTCCATCAACGTTATTTTTATTCACAGATGGCACGATTCGTTGGCCTCTACCCAAATCAAATCACACAACCCACCATCCACGTACCAATGATTTCCCCGCCTCCACCCATGTACCTTCATCTATTGTCTCTGCTCTCTATTGTCCTAAATGGCCATCTGTAATGGAATCCGAGCTTCAAGCTCTTCTATCCACTAAGACTTGGTCTCTTGTTCTGCCACCACCAAACAAGACCATTGTTGGTTGCAAATGGGTGTACTCAGTAAGAAGTATCACTTTGATGGTTTCATCAACTACTAGTTGTGTTTATTTGGCATTTTGTTTGAAAAAATCAAAATTTTTCCTTAAAACTAAATAATCTCCTCCATGTATTTACTTTGTTTTACGTAAAACACTTCTCCACCGTCTTTCCAAACTGTCAATAGATTATCACGATACCTTTTCGCCTGTTATCAAACCAGTTACCGTTCGTCTGCTCCTCTCTCTGGCTGTCTCTCAAGGCTGGTCAATACGCCAGATAGATATCTAGAATGATTTTCTTCAGGGGTCATCGAAGACATTTGCATGGCTCAACCTCCAGGCTTCAAGCACCCACTTTTTCCCAATTATGTTTGTAAGCTCCATAGGTCCATCTATGACCTCAAGCAAACACCGCGAGCATGGTTCTCAACACACAGCTCCTGTCTCACTTACCTCGGGTTTGTGCCCTCCAAATCTGATGCCTCATTATTTTCATGATGTTGGGATATGGGCCACCCTTGATGGATTAGGCCCAAGTCTATGGGCTAGGTCAAATACGTAAACCTAAACCCTAGTGGGAAGTGACAAGATAAGTGTGTGGCTCCCCAAAGGCGGCAGACATAACGCACAGAGCAAACAAGTTTTCTCTCTTCCCTTTTCTTTCAGAGAATCATCTCATCTCCTCTCCTCTTGCCTTCGGTGTATTTGTTGTGTATCATATTCGGATCCACTTTTGTGATCCGTCTTCCACGTGGGTATCTGCAGATTCGTAATTCAGCATTTCCAGGTACGCCCGAAATCCTTCACATGAGTATGTGGGTCTTCTGTTTTTTTTTGGGCAAGTGGGTCTTCTGTTTTACACATTCTACTATATATTGATGATATCCTTATTTGGGCTTTGACACACATGACATCACCAATCTCATCTCTACGTCTAGGCTTCATTTTCCTGTAAAAGATCTTGGTCCTTTATATTTTCTTGGCATCGAAGGTCATTTTACTCTACGGGCTTATTTATGTCCCAACGCAAATATATTGATCATGATGTACTGGGAAAAACACAAATGTTAAACTGTAAGCCCATGAGAACTCTAATGACTGCCTCCACCAACTTAAAATGCTACTGATGGTAGTACTTTTCATGGCATTACTCTTTATTGCAGCATCGTTGGCAGTCTTAAATATCTCCTATTCACTCGGCCAGACCTCTCATTTTCTGTGAACAAAGTTTGTCAATTCCTTCATGCTCCAACTGATCTTTATTGGAAGGCGGTGAAACATATTTTGCGTTATCTCTGTCAAACTCTTAATTTTGGTATCTTTCTTACCAATTTCCTTCCTTAACTGCATTTGCTGATGTTGACTAGGCAGGATGTCCAGTTAATAGACAGTCCACTGGTGGATTTCATGTCTTTTTTGGCCCCAACCTGATTCCATGGAGTTCAATGAAACAATAATCTGTTGCTCGCTCTTCCACTAAGGCAGAATATAAATCTCTTGCTCTGGCAACTTGTGATCTTTTCTGGATACAGACTCTTCTTAAGGAATTGGGCATTCCATTATCTACAGCCCCTGTACTGTGACAACATTGGAGACACTTACCTTGCTGCAAATCCCATTATGCACTCTCGCACCAGACACATAGTGCTTGACTAGCATTTTGTTAGAGAACAAGCTACAGCTAATACACTCAACATCACCTTCTTCCTCTCCTCACGAGATCAAATAGCTAATGTGCTCACTAAGCCTCTGGATGGTTCTCGTTTTGAATCTCTTCGATCAAGCCTCACTGTCAGTTCCCTTCTGTTCAGCTTGAAAGTCCATAAAATCAAGCCAAGTCCAATTCCTATAATCTTCTAGAGTAACATCTTCCTCTCCTCACGAGATCAAATAGCTAATGTGCTCACTAAGCCTCTGGATGGTTCTCATTTTGAATCTCTTCGATCAAGCCTCACTGTCGGTTCCTGAAGGAGTTTCGGGCATTCCTGGAGATGCCGAATTACGAATCTACAGATACCCACGCGGAAGACAGATCACAAGAGTGGATCCGAATATGATACAGAGCAAATACACCGAAGGCAAGAGGAGAGGAGATGATTCTCTGAAAGAGAAAAGGGAAGAGAGAAAACTTGTTTGCTCTGTGTTTTATTTCTGCAGCCTTTGGGGAGCCACACACTTATCTTGTAACTTCCTACTAGGGTTTAGGTTTACGTATTTAACTAGCCTATAGACTTGGGCCCAATCCATCAAGGGTGGCCCATATCCCAACATCTCCCACTCACACTTGGTGGATTACGAGACGTGGGCCTCATCCTTCTCTCTTCTTCCTTTCATACTAGGTGTTTTGCCGTGACCGCATGTGTATGACGTCTTTTAGATGTTTGTACTAGAAATCCCTTTCACAGGATCAGCACAAGATAATCTTTCTTCATGTAGCTTGAATCTGGTTATTATGCCTCATAAGTCCTAGATTTAACCAAAATACACTTTCACTTTGACGAATCTAATCCCTCCCAAGTCAACATAAAACTTAGATCATCTTTCTCGTATGCATGGTATCCACACTTAGATCGTCATTTTGATATACGTCAACCGCTTTTCTAACATAGTACCTTGTATCGCATCTATCATGATAGTAGGATGTACGTTAAGGTAGCAGTCATTGAAGTATACCTCCATGATAATGTCAAAGTCAAAGGACATAAGTAGAAATATTAATTTCTTGGGACTCACACAGCAATGAAGCAGAGATCCATTCACTTGCTTCCCTTTTTGCGGTTCTATAACACATGTGGTATGAATCACATGCTACGGTGTTTCTTTTATACTATAAGAGCGTACGTCGTTTTAACACTTGCTATCAACACCGTACAGACTTTTAGTCTAGATGTTCTCAACATCTAAACCCAAATTCTTCCTTCTCTCATATCTCATATGACGTCAGTATTGAAGAATTTGTTGTCTGGTAACAGGCATCATGGGAGCGGGTTCCCATGATTCGATCCATGTTTTATATGTACATATATTGGATCTCATCTCGACACGCTACACAGTTGCCGAGGCGACATAATTTGTATTTCTTCTCTACCATATCAGCATTCCTGCTGCCTTACTGGTGAATACAATTGTCTCATCTTTGCATACTCCTCCTGAGTATCAAAGGCGGTAGCTCGTGTGAGAGAGCCTACCTCATCTGCCTGTACGACATACTAGACATTGTATACTTGTACACAGACACATGAATTCAATCACAATTTCAATATACAGTGTCTGTAACTTTACATATTGCACATGCCATTAGCCCTTACATGTTTCTCAAACATTTCTTTGGCTATTGGTTTAATCAGGGGATCTGCAACCATACCCTTGGTCGAAATGTGTAGTACATTAATCACCCTTTTATGCTATATAATCTCTCACAATGTTATACTTAATACAGGATTTGCTTTCTCATTTCCAAATCCAAGGTGTTCAATAAACCTTTTCAACCATATAGCCTCTTGCACTACCTCAGTGCGAGCCACAAACTCAACTTTCATAGAATATAGGGCTATGCACGTCTGCTTCTTACTGCTCTAACTTATGGCGCCATCATTCAGCAAGAAGGTATAACCTGAAGTTTACCTTCGTTCAACTTCATCTCCGCCTACATCAACATCGGAGTATCTAAGGAGCCGCAATCGCTTCCTTGATAAGTTAGTGCATAATTAATTTTCCCTTTAAGCATCTTAGAATCCCTTCACAGCTTTCCAATGTTGTTTATCAGGATTTGATTGGAACCTGCTCACAAGTCCAACTGTGAAGCAAAAATTTGGTCTTGTGCACATCATTGCATACATTAGACTTCCAACGGCACTAGCGTAGGGAACTCTTCCCATTCTTTTCTTGGCTGACTCAGTCTTGGGACACATTTCAAGATTCAGGCTAACTCCAGTAGCTACTGGGGTGTCTAAGGGATTGCAGTCACTCATGTTGAATCGCTCGAGAATTTTCTTAATGTAATTCTCCTGTGAAAGAGATAAAACTCTCTTTGAACGATCTCTGTGGATTTTAACTCCAAGTATGTATTCTGCTTCTCCCATGTTTTTCATCTCAAAGTTCGATGACAGCCATTCCTTAACGGCTAAGATCGAAGTGAGGCTATTTCCGGCCAGCAGTATATCGTCTACATATAATGACAACATCACAAAGTTATCATCGAACCGTTTGATGTAGACGCAGTGGTCTTCTTCAATCATCTTAAAATCATATAAGGTTATCGCCTTGTGAAACCTCAAATACCACTGTCTGGATGATTGTTTCAATCCATAAATGGACCTTCGGAGCT
>JANTPZ010153346.1:0-11814 GCA_025593235.1 Vachellia pachyceras | reverse complement strand
AAAATTACTATTTTGCCCTTACTTTTGATACTAAAAGACCTTTATATCCTTGATCTTTTATTAAATGACGTATGGGTCCCTTTCCTGAAGGTCTTCCCATCTTCATATCTCTCTGGGCAATTTTTCCTTAATTCTGGAATTCCTACGGAACTCCATGTACTAAACCAAGTCTATCCTTTCGACTTGCAGCCTATAATCTTTCTTTCTGTACTATTTACCTCTGATTTCTGTTTTCATTCCTAGCTATCGGATTAACATTTCATTCAGCTAGCATAGAAATTTATGGATATTACACTACACCTTTGGCCGGGTGTATCTTAAGAAACTAGTGAGCTTGAAACAATCTAGTTAGTTACATGGATAAGTTTTTATTGGACTATATATTAGCTTATGGTTCCAATCAGTGGAATAAGAATGGATGTTGATATAAGGGTGGTTTTGTATTGCATTATTATGCATTATTTGTAATGATGATTTTGAGTTGCATAATTATGATAAAAAGATATGAAATTGTTTATATGATGTTTTGTTAAAAAAGATATGAAATTATTCATAGATAATATTTTGTTATCATCAAAATATGGTCTCTACATTCTCCCACTTTTTAATGATGACAAAACCATCAAGCAAATAAAATTTGAGCAGATAGTGAGATCAAGTGCAACAAAACCAATAACAATAAACCAACATAAATATCAAGTCATAATCCCAAATTTTCAACATAAGCAATGAGTAAACCAACCCAACATAATTCACATGTTCAAACAATACTAAAAAACATTCAAATAAAACATAGGTCTTCTCCCCCCTTTTTGTCATCACTCAAAGAGAGTCTTGAGGGGAAGAAGAGGTAAGAACATTAGGAATATTGGAAGCTAGAGGAACAGAAGACTCATGAGGAGGTGATGGTGCAGGAGGAGCATATGTAATGGGAAAGGCTGGCTGAGTAGGAGGAGATGCTAAGAAGTTTATCTGGCCTATCAAGGTATCAGAGGGGATAGCTTAGAGGCATGAGGATGAGGGGTAGGAGTAGCCTGGGTTCCTCTGATGAAGTCCTCAATGGAAGAAATATTGTGATCCAAAGAAGACACTGAGCTAGCCAAGTAACAAAGTCTTGCATCCATGGACTGCTTTGAAGATACCACATAATTCTTCAATGAGGCTACTGAGTCCATAAGCTCCTTTTCAGAGAAATATTACATACCCTTTGTCAGCAGTGTAGTCACAAAACCCTTGCCACTATGAAAATTAGTAGCGAAAGTTTCACCCAACTTCTTGAACCTATCTCCAAAAATGTCTAGATAGTAGCATGAGCAAATAAGGTTGTAGAAGATAGGTGCTAAGGAGTAGAGGATTGTGCTTCATCTTGTCCTCTGGATGCAGCAGAGGTAGCCTTCCTCTCCCTCTCACTACTACAAAAGGTACTTTTTACGTCCTATTTTTAACCCAATAGACGCCCTTTCTCGGGGGGTGTATATGTGAGGGGAGTAGAGTTAGGGCTTATGGCGCCCTATATGGTGAAAGGCACCATAGGATAGACCTACAATGCCTTATATTTGAAGATAGGGCACTGTAGGGTCATCTTACGGCGCCTTATATTTCAATATAGGGTGCCGTAGGAACATCTCGTTCAATTTTATTAACCGCTTTACAAAGTACATTTGAGCAAATGTAACAGTGAAGATTTCATTTTGTAAAACTACAAATTCATACAAATAGTCAGGGTCCTTGCTACATATCCAAATCACAAAACCAAAATAACCAAATAAAAAGGAAAGAAAAAATCGTAGATTACTAGCTCTAAGCATAATCCATCCTTGAAGAGACAAGAAAAATGAAAAATAAAGAGAAATGAGAGAACTAACGAATCTGAAAGGATGAACCTAGCTCGGAAGGAACTGACGAATCCATCCTTGCAAAGAATGAAAAATCGTAGATCCGCCCTTTTCTGCAGAGCTAGCTCGGAAGGATTGTCGGTGACGAATCAGAAAGGATGAACTCACAGGCTTGTCATTTTTGCCATTGGATTCACCCTTTTCTGTAGAGCTAGCTCGAACTCAAAATGTAACTATCGGTGATCGTCTTCTCGTGTAATTGCTCAAGGCACTACTAGGGTTTGTAAAGGAGGATGAGGAAACATCAATGTTGAGTGAGAGAGAAAGCAATGCAGAAACCATCGTTTGGGGGTCGCTGGGACTGTGAGTAGCAGAGGTTAGAGGGGGAGGTGGCTTTTGAACTCATAAAAACTCCTGCTCCTTAAGGATGATGAAGGACCTTCCAAACTCATCAAAAGCCAACGCCATTTGCCAAAGTCAAAGACGAAGATCCCTCTTAGAAGCGCAAACATAGTGTGTACAAGTTGTTAGAGAAGCACTTCAAAGTGTGCGACTGTGTTCCAGGATGAAAGGAAAGCCCAACTGGAAACCCCGCTCAGATTGGTCCGTTTCATCTCACTCCCTCCCTGTTTTCATTTTCAAACCGGAGCCTAGAGGGCATTTATTTATATTTGTGAAGAACTTTTGGCACCCTATCCAAAAGGACCTGAACATATTTGTCTGCAGATTTAAAAAACTTTTGGCGTCCTATCATTGATATAGGGTGCCAAAAGGGATACCCTTTGGCGCCCTATTTTGAGAATAGGCGCTAAAAGGGTCTTTAGACATCATATATCAAGATAGGGCGCTAAATGGCACTTCTTTTAGCGCCCTATCTTAAGGATAGGGGGCCAAAAGGCACCTTTATACGCCCTATCCTTAAGATAGGGCGCCTAAAGTCATATCTCCATTTTTATAATTTCAAAAATGCCACCGCCTTCACTTTTTACTCCCTCTTGTAGATAAAGGACGTGAATTTCAGTAGTAAAAAGTATCCTCTATAGTAGTATCTGTACTTGAGCTTGTGAAGGAATGATAATGTTTTTCACCTTGTGGAACTGTGTTGCTGAGAACGGCTTACGCTTAACTGGTGCTTCATCCTTTATCATGTGCTAAATTTTATGATAATCCAGAATATGAGACACCAAGCTAGCATAATGTACATTCATCTTCTTAGACTTAGAAAAGGCAAACCTCCATATCTCATTGAAAATCAGTTGTCCCATGTTCCTATTCTCCTTAGCCATCAATGATGCCATGAACTGGTAGTCCATATGAGACGTATGACTATAGTTGCTACTCTTGTTCACTAAGTATATAGAATAGATGTAGTAAACTACTCTCTGTAATGGTGGCATTTAGGCTAGATCAAATGTTGATCCATCATAGGGTTCCCAAGGTTTAGCAACTAATCAATTTCTTCTTCAGAGAAATATTTCAAGCTCTTATCATATTCAAGGGTCCCTAAATATGCATTTAACATGTTAGCTATGATGCTTATATCTACCCGGGCAACCATAGAGTACACCTTAATCCTCTTCTTCTCATCCAAAATGGAGCCTGACTTCATATTATTGTAAAATATTCTAACCAAGTTAGGGGAAAATTCCTTCTTAATCTCTAGGAATTTCTTAATGTCCTAAATAATCATCCAGATTCATTCCTAGAGAGTTCTTCACATGTTCCAAATCCACATACATAGCATGACATGAAGATTTATTCTTCATGCTATACTCATAATTAGAAGGGTCAATAATGAATACCGTGGATGCATTGTAGCCCTTGGGTGGCCCTTCCTTTTGTGTAGTCTTTGAAGATTCACCAGGCCCTCCTTGCCTTAGTCTTCCTCTTTGGTGTCATGATCCTCTTGCTTGGGGAGACACTTTCAGTCTCTGAATCTAAAGACTAAACATTAGAGGTCTCTAGCATTGAAGTGGACACCATTGGAGCTTTTCCTTTATCCTTCTTATTGAGGATGGACTTAGGATGCTTACTCCTTGGTTTTATGATCAAAGGAGCATTGTTTCCTCCTTCTATGATGGCACAATGATCCTCATTTTTTTATGGAGGTTGGGAAGAAGATTGAGACTTGGAAGGGGCAATGGAAGAAGTTTGGTGGATTCCCAGTGGTCATTTTGGTGCAAGCCATTGAAGAATTGAAAATTTGAGAAGAGATTTTGAGAGAAGTTAAAGTGATAATGCCGATAAGCACAAAGGAAGAGAGGAGAGATTTATGAGAGAAATTGGGTGTAATGTTGAGAAATAATTGAGGGGTTATGATCAACTGACGGTTACCAAGTGAATCTAAACGGTTTGAGGCAAATAAAGGGGTTAAAATTAAAAAGGGTGAGAGAACTTGAGTTGGCAAAACAAAGGATAGGGTTCGAGTGATGAAAAGTTAAGGGGATATATACTTTGACCTTAGTAGCACTTGAGTTTTGATTTTCAAAACTCAAGTGTCAAGGGATTCTAACAAGCAAATATAATTCAAGCACTTGAGTTTATGTCTCAGAACTTGAGTTTTATTGTCAACACTTGAGTTTGTATTCTAAAAATTTGAGTTTTATGACCAACTATAAACAAGCATATGAACAGACACATTAGAACTCGAGTTTTTCTTTTCGACAACTGGAGTGTCGACCCCTTACTTACTACCCCTTAGAGATACTTACTCGAGTTTTGAGATGCAAGAACTTGAGTTTTACCTTTCATTCAAAAACTCAGGTTTTCCACTTCAAGTTCCACATAACTCGAGTATGTACCCTTAAAACTCGAGTGTTGTGCCTTAGCTAGCTTCTCTCCCTTTTAAATCAAAAGGACTTGTCAATCATGATGCTCAACTTGTCATTGATGGGTAATGGACTTGTTAATCCCTATCCCTTCTTGTTGCTCAACTTGTCAATGGTGGGATAATCGACTTGTCAATCTTGTGATGACTCCTTGTCCCAAGCCGACAAACTTCATCTTTACCACGATATTGTTGCCATGTACTGGTTGGTGTTGTGGGTATAAGTTGAAAGTATGTGAAAGCGGTAAAAGGGGCAATATCAAAATGCTTCTTTGCTAGTCCTCAGTCTCTCAACAATTGCAATGACATCTTCTCCGACTTAGCTATGGCATCTTAGGCTCTCAGCGACATCAACTCCTCAGTCTCTTAGTAACGATGATGGCGGCAACGTCTTCTCAGGCTCTTGATGCAACTTCTACTTATGGCGATTACGACAGAATACTTAGGCAATGGGGTTTCATACTACTCCTCCGGCTTCTCTGATATGCTTTCTCGACAAGGACACAAGGGGTATTTGGCCATGATTTTCATATGTCACATAGGTCTTAAGGGACTCTTCCCTAAGAGTGCCAAATTCTATGGACTTTTTTGCTATTATTATCCTTTCATGGGACTCAACTGTGATTTTTTCAAAAATATTTTCTAAGTTATTGAGCATCTAAACCGATTGTAAAAAGTTTGACTTTAGTGTTTCTTAGAAACATACATTTTTCAAAAGTAATTAAACTAAATGCAGTGATAATTCCGCAAAATCAAATGCACTTTTGTTATCAATAAAACATAAATATTAACAATATATTCTTAAATAAGAAATTAGATCTAATTTTCTTGCAAATTGATTCAAACTAAGAATTTAATCACTCAAAATCCATAGTAACAAAGAATTTGCAGATATTGTTGTTATGTCAATATATGATATCTCCAAACTGGTAAAACCATAATTGTTTTATACATAATTGAAAGTGTTGATTTTTTATAATTACCAATGTATCAATAGAAAATTATATATAACAAATAATGTGACCCAATAATGATAACACCATTCTCAGTTAAATTTTATCATCTCCAAAATTATTAACCTTTGTACGAAATATTAAATCAAAAGTGTTAGTATATTAAAATGAAGAATCAATATTGTCAACAAGAACAAATATATCAAAAGGTGGTAAATACAATAACTAGAAAAGAATTTAAGAGTTTTCCATCAACTTGAGGATGAGAATCTAAAATGTGAAACATGATGTAATATGCTATTCTCACAAATAATGAATTATTTATCTTACCTTGATTAGAGATTTGTGTTGATATCATGTCATAAAATTAAAGAAAAAATAACAAGAGAAAAGAAGAAAGTAAGAGAGTTAGATGAAGTCGTTCTTCTTTATTGTATGAAGTATAAAAATCTATGAAGGATTTCGGGCGTACCTGGAGATGCCGAATTACGAATCTGCAGATACCCACGCGGTATTCAGATCACAATGGTGGATCCAAACACAAGACACAGCAAAAGCACCGAAGGCAAGAGGAGAGGAGATGAGAGGATTCTCTGAAAGAGAAAAGGGGAAGGGAGAAAACTTGTTTTCTCTATGCGTTATGTCTGCCGTCTTTTGGGGAGCCACACACTTGTCTTGTAACTTCCCACTAGGGTTTAGGTTTACATATTTAACCTAACCCATAGACTTGGGCCTAATCCATCAAAGGTGGCCCATATCCCAACATCTCCCACTCACACTTGGTGGATTACGAGACGTGGGCCTCATCCTTCTCTCTTCTTCCTTTCATACTAGGTGTTTTGCCGTGACCGCATAGGCATGACGTCTTTTAGATGTTTGTACTAGAAATCCTTTTCACAGGACCAGCACAAGACAATCTTTCTTCATGTAGCTTGAATCTGGTTATTATGCCTCATATGTCCTAGATTTAACCAAAATACACTTTGACGAATCTAATCCCTTCCAAGTCAACATAAGACTTAGATTGTCTTTCTCGTATGCGTGGTATCCACACTTATGAAATCTCTAAGTTGATATCATAAGGGACATGTTACAGACACCAGTATAGTTGTGTATTTATCAGGTAATCTTCCTTTCACCCATATATCATTTTGATATACGTCAACCGCTTTCCTAACACAGTACCTTGTATTGCATATATCATGATAGTAGGATGTACGTTAAGGTAGCAGTCATTGAAGTATACTTCCATGATAATATCAAAGTCAAAGGACATAAGTAGAAATATTAATTTCTTGGGACTCACACAGCAACGAAGCAGGGATCTATTCACTTGCTTCCCTTTTGCGGTTCTATAACACGTGGTATGAATCACATGCTACGGTGTTTCTCTTATACTATAAGAGCGTACGTCATTTTAACACTTGCTATCAACACCGTACAGACTTTTAGTCTAGATGTTCTCAACATCTAAACCCAAATTCTTCTATGTCTCATTCTCATATGACGTCAGTATTGAAGAATTTGTTGTCTGGTAACAGGCATAATGGGAGCGGGTTCCCATGATTCGATCCATATTTTACGTGTACATACATTGGATCTCATCTCGACATGCTACAAAGTTGCCGAGGCGACATTTGTATTTCTTCTCTACCATATTAGCATTCCTGCTGCCTTACTGGTGAATACAAGTGTCTCATCTTTGCGTACTCCTCCTGAGTATCAAAGGCGGCAGCTCGTGTGAGAGAGCCTACCTCACCTGCCTGTACGACATACTAGACATTGTATACTTGTACATAGACACATAAATCAATGATAAATAATTGCATACTTCAATTGTAAATTCAATACATAGTGTCTGTAACATTACATTTTGCACATACCAACAGCCCTTACATGTTTCTCAAACACTTCTCTAGCTATTGGTTTAGTTAGGGGATCTGCGACCATACTCTTGGTCGATATGTGTTGTACATTAATCACTTTCTGTGCTATATAATCTCTCACAAAATCATACTTAATATCAATATGCTTTGTCAAGCTATGATATTTTGGGTCTTTCGTGTAGGTTATGGCTGTAGTGTTGTTGCAGTATATCAACACAGGATTCGTATTTTCATTCCCAAATCCAAGGTGTTCGATGAATCTCTTCAGCCATATAGCCTCCTGCACTGCCGCAGTGCAGCCACAAACTCAGCTTCCATTGAATACAGGGCTATGCACATCTGCTTCTTGCCACTCTAACTCATGTCGCCATGATTTAGCAAGGAGGTATAACCTGAAGTTGACCTTCATTCAACTTCATCTCCGCTACATCAGCATCGGAGTATCCAACGAGCAGTAGATCACTCCCTTGATAAGTCAGTGCATAATGTGATGTGCCCTTTAAGTGTCGTAGAATCCTCTTCACAGCTTTCCAATGCTGTTTGTCAGGATTTGATTGGAACCTGCTCACAAGTCCAACTGCGAAGCAAATGTCTGGCCTTTTACACATCATTGCGTATATTAGACTTCCAACGGCACTAGCGTAAGGAACTCTTTCCATTCTCTTCTTAGCTGATTCAGTCTTGGGACACATTTCAAGATTTAGGCTAACTCCAGTAGCTACCGGGGTGTCTAAGGGATTGCAGTCACTATGTTGAATCGCTCGAGAATTTTCTTAATGTTATTCTCCTGTGAAAGAGATAAAACTCTCTTTGAACGATCTCTCTGGATTTTAACTCCAAGTATGTACTCTGCTTCTCCCATGTTTTTCATCTCAAAGTTCGACGACAGCCATTCCTTAACGGCTAAGATCGAAGTTAGGCTATTTCCGGCCAGCAGTATATCATCTACATATAATGACAACATCACAAAGTTATCATCGAACCGCTTGATGTAGACGCAGTGGTCTTCTTCAATCATCTTAAAATCATATGAGGTTATCACCTTGTGAAACCTCAAATACCACTGTCTGGATGATTGTTTCAATCCATAAATGGACCTACAGAGCTTACAAACTTTGCTCTCTAAATCTTTCCTAATGAAACCTATTGGTTGTTCCATATAGATTTCTTCATCAAGGTCTCCATTTAGAAATGTAATTTTTACATCCATTTGATGTAACTCCAGATCTAAACTATTTACTATTGTCAGAATTAGCCTTATTGAATTAAAGCGTACAACAGGCGAGAAGGTGTCGTCGTAATCGATACCTTCCTATTGTGTGTACCCCTTCGCTACTAGACGTGCCTTGTATTTATCAATTGATCCATCCGCTTTTCTTTTTATCTTGAGAACCCACTTGTTCCCAATGGTCTTCCGACCTTTTGGCAGATCCACGAGTTCCCAGACCTGATTCTTTCTCATTGAATCAATCTCTTCTTCCATTGCCTTACTCCATTCGTCCTTGGCAGGGGATGTCAAGGCTTCATGTACAGAACGTGGCTCATCATCTTCATCCGGTGTGACCATGAGTGCTTCCCCCTCTATTGGGAAGTGCTTCCTGGGTACGTTTCCCCTGTCACTCCTTCTTGCAGAAACCTCTTGTCTCTTTCGTTTCTTCTGTCTCGGTCTCGGTAAAGATCTTTATGAGCCTTCTGATCTCCCACTCAGATCGATATATTGAGACGACTGGGGATCATTAGATCGATCTGCACTACCTTGTTCTTCTCTCTCATAAAGAGATACTGTTCGATCTATTTCTCCTCTACCAGGAAATTCACTTTCCAAAAATGCAGTATCCCTTGATTCAATTTCAGTCATCGTTCCATCTTCGTTTTCCCCAATGAAAATATATCCTTTGGATTCCTTTGAGTACCTTATAAAGATACATTTCTTTCCTCTTGGACCCAACTTCCCATGCCTATGGGAATCGTCGTAAACGTACGCAGCTGACCCCTAGGGTCTTAAGATTTTTAAATCGGGCTTGCGTTTCGTCCACAATTCATAGGGTGTGGAACTGATTGTTTTTTAGGGTACACGATTAAGTATAAAGGCCGCTGTTAATAAAGCATCGCCCCAATATGAAATAGGTAAGCTTGCTTGAGCCATCATTGACCTAACCATGTCTAAAGGAGTTCTATTTCTTTTTTCTGACACACCATTTTATTGTGGGGTGCCAGGGATAGTTAGCTGTCTAATTATCCCTTTCTCTTCACAGAGCTGTTTAAACTGATCGGATAAGTATTCATGACCTCGGTCGGTACGCAATACTTTAATTTTACGTTCTACTTGATTTTCTACTTCGTTCATATATTGTCTAAAACACTTCAGTGCTTCAGACTTTTGTGAAATCAAATAGACGTGACCATACCGTGAAAAGTCATCAGTAAAGGTAATGAAATACCAAGCTCAATGTCTCGCCCTCACGCTCATGGGACCGCATATATCAGAGTGGATTAAGTCTAATGGGTTTTCAGCTCTAGTTCCCGTACCAAAAAGTTTTCTAGTTGCTTTACCGGCTAAGCAATTTTCACATAAAGACATTTCCATGTTTGGAATTTCACCTAGCAAACCTTCCTTTGCCAGTTTCATCATTCGATTCTGGCTTATGTGCCCTAATCTAGCATGCCACACATTCATATCAATAGTTGTATTTGAAGAACCAACAAAACAGTCATGCAAATTAAAATCACCAATAACATCCATTACAAAGAATTTTCCTGAAACGAAAGCCGAACCATAAAAGGTCTTGTTGCTAAAAATGTCTGCAACTTTGCCATGAAAATTCACGTCAAACCCATAATTTAAGAGACACAGTACAGAAACTAAATTCTGTCGGATGTCCGGTGTATGAAGCACATCATGCAAGATTAAGGTCTTTCCACCGCACATAGCTAACTTGCATGTACATATGCCTTTGATCTCGATCCTTGCATTATTGCCAACATAAAGCCACTTACAATGATGCGGCAACCAACAGTAATCCACGAAGGACTCTCGATCCTTTGTTACATGGTCTGTTGAGCCTTTCCACGGTCATTCCGCTCAGGGCAATCCCTTGCGAAGGACCCATCTTCTGACAGGCCTAGCACTTGATCTTATTCAGATAAACTTTCTTCTTGTTGCATTTAGTGCCTTTCTTCTTGAAGCCCTTTTTGTCCCTTTTGAATTTAGGGACTTCCTTCCTACCCTTTCCGTGAAATTTCTTGCCCTTTTTGAAATTGGGCTTGGTATTGGAAGGACCTGCTTTCTCAGTGTAATAGGCATGCCCAGAAGACTTGTAAGCTTCCAGGCATTCTTCTTCCAGCTCAATGTGCTTTACAACATCATCAAAAGTGATGATACTGTCGTTATGAGTTAGGTTTATTTTCATGTGCTCCCAGCTATGTGGAAGTGACCTAATTATAGCTTGCATCTGCTACTCATTAGTCAATGCGTGTCCAGCTTCCTGGAGTTCCCTAATCATGTTTGACATATCTCGCAAGTGTTGCTTCATGGGTGTATTACCCCGAAGCTTGTATGTGTCAAACTTGATTGTTAGCCTCCTGAGTTTAGTGGTCGAAGTTCCACCAAACCTTTCCCTCAGGGCCGTGGGATGTTTCTCATACTGGCACATTAAGTCATTTTCCATTGTGCTCAGCAAGGTGATTCTTGCAATGCTGTTTTTCTTTTTCCATGCATGGTATAATTCCAGGTTCCTCCTATACTGGGCTGAAGTCCCAGCTTCAGGTTTCACCAGAACGGTGGTCAGTGGCTCAAGGGCCTCTTGTTCTTCCAATATATACTGCACTTTCCAGTGCCAGATGTCCCAGTTGTCACCGTTCAACTTATCCCCTTTGTTCAATTCAGCAATAATACCTTTTGTTGCCATTTTCAAGTCTGATGTGGCAAGTTATGGGTTAACAAAATGCTTTCTACAATGCTGAGTTTCTAGTTACATACATACATAGCACATTACATTATACAATGTCTTGTGCTTACATAATTCTTGACAAGTGGATAACTTCATCACTAGATCTGCAATCAGGAGAATACGTTTGTACCTCCCATCACACAAACACTAGTGACTACGTTATTTTCTTTCAGGAATTATATAAGCACTTGTCAATCGTTAGCCAAAAGCTCCCACTTATAAAAAGTGTATAATGCTAACACATTTAATTAAGCGCAATAAACATTGATAATAATTTGCAATACGAAACATGTCATATTTCATAATTCATAAAGGCTTAACAGTACTTTACATCGTGTCTTGGAATCATAAACACATTAATAA
>JANTPZ010153343.1:0-20450 GCA_025593235.1 Vachellia pachyceras | reverse complement strand
GGATTTTTGGAAATCCCAATAGCAAAGTTTACTAACATACATAGAAAATTGCATGACATTCTTCAAGTTCATGTGGAAATGTGTAACAATGTAAAATGTATATCAAGCACATATTAATGCATATGGCCATAGCATAACATCACTCATAAACACATTTCAACAATGTAATAAGTATAATCAAGTCATGCACATCATTAAGATCATTTCACAATAATGTTAGATAGAGTTAGAAAACTTTGCTACCTTTACTCCTTAATTCCTTTTAGCTTTGTAACCTTTCTTGATCTCTTTGAAAATCACTCTCTTCCACCAAACTCTTGCCTACACAATTGACAATATAATGGCCATCAAACATAAGCCATTTCCAATGCAAGAAGCAATGTAAAACTCCTTTAATCATCCCCTTAATCTTTATAAGTCTTAAAACCCTAAACTTGTGTTTAACATTTTCCAATGCTTCCCCAAACTTGGGGTCACTTTTACCCTACACAAAAACTCATTTTGGATCCATTGGAAGCATCAAAGTCATCAAAACAACACTCCTTCCCCATGAAACTGATCTGGCCGAGAGGTTCCCCAAATTACTACAACATGCATTTTTCAACTTTCAACACTTATACCATCTTATTCTTGATTCCAAACTCACATTCATGGATGGTATAGCTTGATTTTAACTCTCCCACATCAAGTGGAAAATTGGGCAGCACCTCCCCTAAATGTTAATGATTCCCAAAATTTACAAAATTCAAAAACAAACTCAATCAACCACAATACATACATCAACATGCTCCTTACAACTTAAGGAGACTTTTGCAACCAATTAATAGCTCTAAATCCCTCTCTTTCTCACTTTAGCTCTCAAGAACCCTAAGTATGAAACTTGAGAAAGAGAGACCAAATCAAAATTCTAATCCATGGAAAGTGAAGAGAAGATCACAAGGAAGAGATTGATATATAACTTAAGGTGTCTTCTTCTCTTACATTTGAATTTCACCAAGCTTTTCTCTTCTTCTTCCTTGCTAAAATGGCGTCTTTTGTTCCCCAAAATTCTGCTCATGGAGGTCGGCCAAATGGTGGAGGGAATGAACAAAAATGTTGCTTTAATAATTCACACTTAAATGAATTAAGGGCTAAGATTTAATCTTACTACTTAAGCATAATCTAAGGGCTATAATGAAGCCACACACATGACATTTGCTTGCTCCTCATTGGATGGTCAAAAGGTGTCATAATGACTGTAACTAAAGGAGTAAAAATCTGGTTGGTTTAACCAAACTGGATCCCATTCGGTTACTTTTACCGATTACACTTTTTACCGGTAAATCTTTTTCTACTTTTCTGGAGATATTTTCTTCCTCATTTAATCTCCATATTTTCCTTTTGAATATGACAAATTTATTATCCCCAAAATACCCCTTGACTTCCTCAAATTTTACAGGATTAATTTATCCTATCCAAAATCCCTGAAAACGTACAATCGAAGAGCAAAATTCTTTTAGGGCCTTGAAAAATACTACATTTTTCACTGATTCTCTAGCCCTTTTTCTTTTCCCAAAATGCCCTCTAGATTTTTCAAATTAATTTTTGAAATAAATTATATTTCGGGGATTTTCGGGGAAATCGCCTTAACCGTACACCGGGTGATAATTTTATTAAATACTATAAAATTCACTGAATTTTTCCATATTTTTGTCTAAATTTTCTGAGAGCTCCTGATACCTTAAATAATTATTTTTCCCTTTCAAAATTATATAGACGGAAATCCAGTCCGGATCTGGAAAATCCGTGATTCACGGTTGTGATAAGTGAGTCGGGCTCTGTCTATTGGGCATCTGAAATTTTTTTTGTCAACAGTTGACTTTTGACTTTGTCAAATGACCAAAATGCCCTTCCATTTTCTCATAATTACCATTTTTCCCTTACTTTCTCTATTTTCCAAAAATTCCCATTTTACCCTTACTTTTAAAACTGAGAGACCTTTATGCCCTTGGTCTTTTGTTAAATGACATATGGGTCCTTTCCCAGAAGGTCACCCATCCTCACATTACTCTAGGACGAGCACGCTTAACTTTGGAGTTCCTACGGAATTCCATGCACCAGGCCAGATCTAACTTTGCGACTTCTGGCCCATAACATTCCTTTCTTTATGAACTATCTATCTTTGGGTTCTATTTCATTTCCTAATTATCGGACTAGCATTTAATTCAGCTTGCAGAAAGATTATGGATATTATTCAGCACTCCAATAGGGAGCTTTTAAGATTTTTCACTTCCCTTTCTTTTGTGCTTTTATAGTTTAGAGAGATTTTTACTTTACTTTCAAGATTTCACATTCTTTAGCTAGCCTCGTGATCAACTACTCAAAATTATACTGGAGGCTTTAAGCTACAATCTGTGAAGCTTTCTGATATTCTACACTTCTCAAGTTATCTTTCTCTTTAACTGGCCTAATTATCACTCATTCAGGACTTACAGTTTTGCTCTTCACTCTCTTTACTTTCTTTCCTGAGGAATTGGGAATAAGCTCATCTTGATTGATGTAAGCTATCTATAGAAATAATAATGGGTACTCTCTCTATACTAGCTAACCATCGTGAGGACGCCTTCTTATCTTAATCTTAGCCCCTGTTCATTTCATTCTCTTGTCCCAAAGAGCAGCATAACGCTTATGACTTTGAGCCATAAAGGCTCTCTGCTTGCTTTAATTGGGTCTGCAGACCTTAAGAGCTCTATTGCTCTTATGGAGGCATATCGCCTCTTCTTTTCTCTGGAACTTCTGATACTATAGCCATTTTACTCTTTGAAACCTTTAGACCATCGAGCATAAGCTAAGGGTAAGTCGTCTATCCTAAGTGGTAGCTAGTTTAATAATTCCCCAAGATTAATCGTAGAAGCCGACATGTCTTCTTAGGCTTTGCTCAATCTTCTTTTCCTCTTGCACTTCACTAGAGCATTTTCTTTTCCTTTCATGCTTCTTAGCTAATATTTCTCATGCCACATCTCTTTTGCTATACTATTTGAACTCTCAGACATTGATTCATTCAATGTCTGTTCTATGCCAATCTGCTATAACTCAGGATTCAACAATCCTTACTACTTATTTTCTAATAATTACTATGATGTTACAGAGAGAGGACTTACATTTTGTTCATCTTCCTGGTTTATCTGGTACCCAGCTATTTAAGAGATTCTGTCCCTGACTACTATTAGCTCATTTTATCTCTCTTCGTATTGGGAATGGTTTATTCCATATGCCCTGCTCTTACTGCTTTCTTTCTCTTGTGGGACAACATAAGAAGCTCACAATGGTTTCTCATTGGAGTTCTATCTGATTCCTGTCTATCAGGAATATGCTTTTCCCTGTCTATCAGGAAGTAGCTCGCCTAACTTTGGCGACTAGTCCCACCTGATCCCTGTCTATCAGGGTTCTGATCTTCTTCATATCTATCAGGAAGTGGCTCGCCTAACAGCGGCGATTTTACTTAGCATACGCCTAACTGCGGTGATGGCATTGGAAAATCACCATCCCAAACTCTAGAGAGATACTTTTTGGCTAAAACATTTTCTGGTATGCTTTCTGTTGGGTACTTCCTCTTCTCATCATAACGCAATATACCTTGTCCCAATCAGGGAACCTTTCTTAACTTTTTTACTTATTTAGCAGTGGCATTTACTAACGAGAACTTAATTTCTCATTTGCATACTTAGCCTGAGGATTACACCCTTCTGTGATGCCTGAAAACATAGTGAAATATCACTAGTTTAAATCTCATTGCCCAAGGCATCTCTAAGTTCTACATGATTTGTCTTTACTGTTCTGGGGTGTGCCATATCGCTTCTTTATCTATTTCTCATCAGCTGTAACATTATGACGGGCTACCTGATTTCTCTTTGGTAGCTTTTAAGATTCCTTGACCATTTCATCAATGGTCATTTCATCTTTACAATTTATTCTCATAGGAATCATTTATCATATAAAGATTTAAGCCTATATACTAGCAGATAATTCATCACGAAGTATCCTCAAACTCGCTGCTAGTACTATGCCTTTATTGTTGCTAAACTTGGGCTAACTTAAGTTGGGAAGTCTATTGTGGTTATTGAAACTGCTGCTACTGTGGATACTGTGTCTATCACAGTCTATATGGCTTACTTTCAATAATAATAAAGCCCTTCATCATCTCTAGTACTTCTGGTACTGTTTACCTTCTAATTTCTTTAGAAAATTAACCACAACTTATTCAACGTCTGCCCAACTCATTATCATACTTAGCTGTCATAAATTATAGCCTAAAACAACACTTTGTATCATAATTGTACTTCAACTATTCATAACGTATACATGTATTTTTTTCTAGCATTAGAATCACTAGACAGGATTTCATTATTATACATATCCTATCTCTTTGTTCTGTACCTCTTTTGAACTTTTGGATGATTCTAATGTATATAACTTTATCTCTGATAGCATGTACTTTGTCCAGCACACAATCATAACCTAGCTCACTAATAGCTTAGGATGTCCAATAACCTCGAATGTTACTGGACTAGCAAAGATTCTTTCCTTGATCATCTCCTCTATCTCATTTCCAGAGGTAAAGCTTAGTTTTATCTAGTATCCTTTGCCTCATAGCAGGCTTTAGGGGAATATAATATCTATCTTTGAACTTAATCATTCCCTCAGAGATTTTGTTAAATTCTTTAGCTTCTTCTCGAATCATCTGAGTCTCTATACTCGGAGTAAACTGATCCTCTTTCCGAGCTTCTCTGATCTCATCATCTATATCACTGAGGATCTGAGTCATTCCATATCTGTCTAGCTATAACTAACTCAGTATATCCCAATCTCTAAGGTTCTATATCAACTTTCGCTCTTTTATCATCATCATAGCCACCTGCGCTATCTCTCTGTTTTAAAACATCAGCAACTACATTCACTTTGCTCGGATGATACTTATTCAGTAGTCGTAGTCCTTGACCAATTCCGTCCAACGTCACTCTCTCAAGTTCAGCTCTTTCTGATCTTGTAAATACTTGAGAATCTTATGATCATAGTACAACTTGATGGTTGCTCCATATAACTAGTGCCTCCATATCTTTAGGGTATAAACTAACGGTGCCAGCTCTAGATTATGCGTATATATATTCTTGTCATTTCACGAAAAAAGACCGTGTCTTTCTAGTGAACTTAGTTAGCAGCAAGGCAATCCGAGAAAAGTTTTGTATAAAACATCTGTAATAATTTGCTAGGCCCAGAAAGCTCCTGACTTCGGTTATTATTCTAGGCAGATCTTATCTCAATACGGCCTCTACTTTGGCGTAGTCTACTGCGACCCTTTCCTGAGAGATCACGTACTCTAGGAATTTCACTTCTCTTACTGTCCTAGGCCGATTCCATCTCAGTACTGCCTTTACTCGCCGTAGTCTACAGTGACTCCTTCCTGAGGGATCACCTATCCTAGGAATTTCACCTTTGATAACTAGAACTTACTGAGCTTAGCATATAAATGTTTTTCTTTCAAAACAGTTAATACAATTCTCAGATGCCTTTCATATTCCTCTAAAGATTTGGAGTACACTATAACATTATCTATAAGACTACAACAAATTGGTCCAAATATTGCCAAAATACATAATTCATATATTCCATGAAAACTACAGGGCCATTCATCAAACCAAATGGCATTCCTATAAACTCATAATGTTCGTATCTGGTACAGAAAGCCATCTTAGAAATGTCATCAGCTCTAACTAGGAGCTAGTGGTAGTCTGATATGAGATTAATCTAAAACTCCTGTCTTCTTTTTAACAAAGAGAACTGGGGTTACCAGGGTGAAACATTGGGTCTAACAAACCTCTTCTCTAATAGCTCCTCTATCTGCTCTTTTATCTCTTTCCTCTCAATTGGAGTCATTCTGTATGGAGTCTTGGAAATCGGGTTCATTCCTGGTACTAGATCAATAGCAAACTCCACCTCTCTCTGGAGGCAATCCGCTGATATCTTTTGAAAATACATCTAGGAACTCTCCGACTACCGAAATAGCACTAAGGGGCTCTTTAACTTCAATCTCAACTGAGGAGGAAGTCCCTATTGCGCCTTTTGTGGCTAATCAAACTCAAAGGCCTCTCTGGCCCTTTCTATTCGACTAAATAAAATCTTCATCTTTGAGGAGAAAGGTAGTTCTGTAATTTCATGGGTAATCAATTCCAGGTTACGTTCAACATAATCCATTTACGGCGTCTGGCTTTCCCGTAAACTATCTCCTTTGGACAATTTCTGTAGTTTAAATTTTGATCTTTTGGTTGCCTCCATATCTCACTTGAACCTCGAGATGATAATATCGTAGTAGATCCTGATCTAGATGAAGTGTATCTAGGGTTCTCTTCCCTTTCTGGATCCTCTTCTTTTACTGGTATGATTGGCCGTCTGGTTCAATCATAAAAGGTTCTTATAGCTATCTCGTTCATATATCACATTTTAATCTTCTCTTTACTAGTAAGCTCTTCCACCAGTACCAGCATCTCTACCGGGCTTACGGGTTCTGGACGATCTGATCCAGCTCATATGCCTTTCTAACCCATATGGATATATGCTAACTGAAACCCTCGTCCATGTAGAGTATTGTACTCTCAAAGTCCTCGGGTGTTAGCATCCAGTATGCGCTGCAGAGAAGCAATCCTATCAAACACTGGACCTTCATTTTCGTTATCCCCTGTATATTATGGTTATTCTTGTGCTAGCTCCTTCTCTTTTTTGAACACTTCATTTAAATTCTAAAATGATTTTATCACATTGGAACTAAACTCTGAAGGTTCCTTTTTATCATGTTCTTCCACTGGTATACTTGGCTTTTCATATTTATCCAGTCACATTTATTCATAATTTCATGAATCTGGAATATAACTAACTAACATATCATCATAAGAGGCAACCAACATATACCATGACACTTAGCATATACATAACCAATCATAACATAACATAGAAATAACAAGTGCATACTTATTCCAATCAATCCCAAACCTTTGCTCTGATACCAAACAATGTAAAACACCTTAACTAACCCCTTTAGCTTCATTTTATACCATTATGGAACCATTCTTGGGCCTTGAAAAGCTTAAAAAATCAAAAGAAATCAAATCTGAAAATTTGATTTTTTAAAAGTTACTATTCACTGAATTTTGGCCCAAATTTGAAAATTCATAACTAATTCTAGAAAAATTGAAATCGACTGGTTCCAATTTCTATTTGAAGCTTACGAGATCTTCTACAGGGAAAAAAATACTCATTGGGCCAGAATCTTTCCCAATTGAATCAGTTTATTACACAAAGTTGCATTGTTCATTTGGTAATTTTTCATTTTCCCAGGTTTTTCTGTGATTTTTTGCCAAATTTAGAACATCATAACTCCTCGTACAAAACTCCAATTCCAGTGTTCTTCAGCTTATTTTAAAGCTTGCAACATCAAATATTTTTCTGGAAAATTTCATTTCATTTGGAGTTCATTTTCCCTATTTCACGACAGGTCAAATTATGGGATTTAACCAACTTTACATTTACCAATTAGTCAAACTTGTTACTTTCTAACTTCATAATTTGACATAATAACTTCTAAGCCTCTTTTGTTCATGATCAACCATGCAATTGAGAATTCTTAAAGCATACATTAGCTACTTCATAGCAACCAAACATGCATGAGTTTAGGTTACATATTACATAACAATCCTTAATCAAAATAACATTAAGTTTACAACATCAAACCATAATCATAAACATATACAAATCTTGCTTCAAGCATCATTTACTTTCTCCTTACCCTTTGATGAGCTCCCACCTAAAATGGTTAGTGGGGGAGAATGAGATTTTTTAAAATCTCAAAAGCAAAACTATCTAACATACTTCATAAAATGCATGACAACTTTCTATATATATGTGGATTAATAAAAGTGCAACATGAAACACATAGATGCATATTGCCATAGCATAAACATGCACACATCCACATTTTAATCATCATAGATTTCAAATCAAGTCATGCATTATTCAAAAGAATTTCCATAATAATTTAGATTAGAGTTAGATGGTCTTGCTACCTTTAGCTCTTAATTTTCCTTTTGCTTGAATGCTCTCTTGACCACTTGAGGAACTAATTCCTTTCACCAAACTTTTGCCTACACAATTGACAACATTATGGCCATCAAACACAAGCCATTTCCAAGGCAAAAATCAATGTAAATCTCCCTAAATCATCCCCTTGAACTTTATAAGCCTTAAGACTTTAAACTTGTCTTTAATGTTTTCTAATGCTTCCTTAAACTTGTGGTCATTTTTACCCTACAAAAAAACTCATTTTAAACCCATTGGAAGCATCAAAATCATCAAAAGAACACTCCTTCCCCAAATTCCAGACCTGGCCGAGACATACACACAAATACCATCAACATTATTTTTTTCCAACTTCTAACACTTATACCAACATATTCTTGATCTCAAACTCATTTTCATTGATGGTATAGCTTGAATTTAAATCTCCTATATCAAGTAAAAATTTGGGAAGCATCTCCCCTTATAGTTCATCATCCCAAATTTTCAAAATTCAAAAACAAGATCCAAACAACAAGATATACATCAAAATGCTCCTTACATCACAAGGAGACTTTTGCAACCAACCAAGAGTTCTAAATCCCTCTCTTTCTAATTTTTCTCTCATGAACCCTAACCATGAAACTTGAGAAAGAGAGACATAATCAAAATTCCAATCCATGGAAAGTGTAGAGGGGATCACAAGAAGCTAGAATATGTATGGTTTCAAGTGCTTTCACCTCTTACCTTTGATTTTCCTCAAGCTTTTCTCTTCTCCTTGGGTGTGAAAATGGTGTCTCCTCTCTCTCTCTTTTTGCAGCTTGGAAGTCGGCCAAGATGGGAGGGAAATGAGGGGAAAATGATTTATTAAAGATCTCATCTTAAACAATTAAGGGCTAAGATTTACTCTTGAAATTTAAACTTAATCCAAGGGCCATAATTCCACCACATCTTAACTACATGCTCACCTCTTATTGGCTAACTAAAAGTGGTCATAATTGAGTGTAACTAGGGGGTAAAAATCTGGTTAGGCTAATAAAACTGTATCCGTTTCGGTTACTTTTACTGATTACACTTTTTATCGGTAAACATAACTTTATTCCGGTAAATCTTTTTCTACTTTTCTGGAGATGTTTTCTTCCTCATTTAATCTCCATATTTTCCTCTTGAATATGGAAAAATTATTATCCCCGAAATACCCCTTGATCTCATCAAAATTAACAGGGTTATTTTATCCTATTTAAAACCCCTGAAAACGTGCAATCGGAGGGCAAAATATTTTTAGGGTCTTAAAAATTTCTACATTTTTCACTGATACTCTAGCCCTTTTTCTTTCCCCAAAATGTCCTCTAGATTGTCTAAAATTAATTTTTAAAATAAATTATATTTTGGGGATTTTCGGGTCTTTTTCCTCTTATTCGGGAAAATCGCCTTAAACATATACCGGGCAATAATTTTATTAAATACTACAAAATTCACTGAATTTTCCCATACTCTGGTCTCTAATCTTTGAGAATTCTTGGTACCTGAAATAATTATTTTTCCCTTTTCTACCCTTCAAAATTATATAGACAGAAATCTAGTCCGAATCTGGAAAATCCGTGAATCACGGTTGTGATTAGTGAGTCAAGCTCTGTCTATTGGGCATCTGTAAATTTTTGGTCAACAGTTGACTTTGACTTTGTCAAATGACCAAAATGCCCTTCCATTTTCTCATATTTACCATTTTGCCCTTACTTTCTCAAATCTCTCATAATTCCCATTGTACCCTTACTTTTAACACTTAAAGACCTTTATGTCATTGGTCTTTTTGTTAAATGACATATGGGTCCTTTCCAGAAGGTCACCCATCCTTACACTACTCCAGGGTGAGCACGCTTATCTGCGGAGTTCTCATAAAATTTCTCCCGCTGAGCCAAGTCTGACTTTGGGTTATCCAGCCCATCATCATCAACTTTTTCTGCTCTTTCTATCTGTGGGGTCTAACTTGACTTTTGACTACTGGGTTGACCCTTTTTATCCAATGACCATATTGGCCTTGGTCTTTATGCTTAATGACATTTATGTCCCTAGCTTACATTCTTAGTAATTTCAAAGCCTTAGGACTAAATTGACCAGGGTCTCTTTGGTCCATTAACATCTTCTCTTTCTGTACTTTTTATTTCTGGGGCTTAACTTATCTCATAACTATCAGTTTGGCTTCTATCTCAGCTTACAGAAAATGGTGGATATTACATTTCTTCCCCCTTAAAATAAATTTCATCCTCGAAATTTATACATATGAGTTTTTGACTCCAAGTTCTTTAAATTTATAATTATCTGTTGTAGGATCTTTCTTTTGACCTGGGAAACATGAAATTTCTGGCACCATTAACTTTGACTTGGGAGTAAGGCCAAACGATAACTATTGCCTCAACTTTTGAATTCTTAGAATATTTCTTTAACTGGGCTCTCTTAGCCTTGAAGACTTACCGGATCTTCATTAATGGAGATATCCTCAAGAATATATGATCTACAATTTTAATATCACAGTCGTCTTCTTTTGTTGGCATGAATTAATTACTTACTTGTAACATCTCTTCAGCTTTATATTCTAAGACGTTTTATGACTGTCTCAGAATCATGCCAATTTCTCTCTTTACTAGAGCTTCTCGATCTTTACTATCCGACCATTATTTTTGAAAAAAAATAAAATTTCTGAGGCAATCTTTTTTATTGCCTAAATTTCAATAGTCATTTCATTTGGTCATCCTCATTCTTTATTGACTTTTATTATCTGTTTCTTTTCTGTATCTTTGCCTTTAACTCACCCTTAAGTCCTTTTCTTTCAATACCTGGTGAGTTCGTATAATTTCTAGGGTTCTCTGTCTTTCTTCCATAACTTATACCTATAGCCTCATAATTGGCTTTATAGAGACATAATACTCCTTTGGGTTATCACATTCCTTTATGAACTTTGTAACACACCTTAACCTTGCCTTTAGCTTCATTTTATATTGATTTGGAACCAAAGGGAAGCCTCAATTTATTTAAAAAGTCCAAAAGATTTAAAATGAAAACTTTCAACTTTTGAAAGTTACTATTCACAGCTTTTCGGACCAACTTTGAAAATTCATAACTAATTCTAGAAAAATTGAAATTGAGTGCTTCCAATTTATATTTGAAGCTTATAAATTCCTCTATAAGGTAAAAATACTCATTGAGTCATTAGCTTGCCCAATTGATACAGTTTAATACGTAAAAATGTACTGTTCATTTGGCAATTTTTCATTTTTCCAGGTTTTTCAGTGATTTTCTTCAAACTTTGGGACATCATAACTTTCTGTAAAAAAAATCCAAATTCAGTGTTCTTTGGCTTGTTTTAAAGCTTTCAATGTGAAATATTTTTCTGAAAAATTGCAACTCATTTGGAGTTCATGTGCTCTATTTGCCGACAGGTCAATGTTAGGGGTTTGACCAACTTCACTTTGACAATTAGTCAAACTTATCAATTTAAAACTTCATCACTTGAAACCCTAACTTCTAAACCACTTTTAATCTTGTTTAACCATGCAAATGAAAGTCCTTTAAACATCCATTACCTACCACATATCAACCAAACATTTATGGTTTAACTACATATTACAATACATGGCTAAGTCTCAAATAACACAAACTTTACAACATAACCCATATACATGAACATGTGAATTCCTTGCTTCATGCATCACACATTTTCTCTTTACCCTTTGAAGAACTTATACCTAAAAATGGTTAGTGGGGGAGAGTGAGATTTTTGGAAATCCCAATAGCAAAGTTTACTAACATACATAAAAAATTGCATGACATTCTTCAAGTTCATGTGGAAATGTGTAACAATGTAAAATGTGTATCAAGCACATATTAATGCATATGGCCATAGCATAACATCACTCATAAACACATTTCAACAATGTAATAAGTATAATCAAGTCATGCACATCATTAAGATCATTTCACAATAAGGTTAGATAGAGTTAGAAAACTTTGCTACCTTTACTCCTTAATTCCTTTTAGCTTTGTAACCTTTCTTGAACTCTTTGAACATCACTCTCTTGCACCAAACTCTTGCCTACACAATTGACAATATAATGGCCATCAAACATAAGTCATTTCCAATGCAAGAAGCAATGTAAAACTCCTTTAACCATCCCTTTAATCTTTACAAGTCTTAAAATCCTAAACTTGTGTTTAACATTTTCCAATGCTTCCCTAAACTTGGGGTCACTTTTACCCTACATAAAAACTCATTTTGAATCCATTGGAAGCATTAAAATTATCAAAACAACACTCCTTCCCTATTTTCCAGCCATGGCCGAGAGGTTTCCCAAACAATCAACAACATGAATTTTTCAACTTTCAACACTTATACCATCTTATTCTTGATTCCAAACTCATATTCATGGATGGTATAGCTTGATTTTAACTCTCCTATATCAAGTGGAAAATTGGGCAGCACCTCCCCTAAATGTTCATGATTCCCAAAATTTACAAAATTCAAAAACAAATTCAATCAACCACAATATATACATCAACATATTGATCCTTACAACTTAAGGAGACTTTTGCAACCAATTAATAGCTCTAAATCCCTCTCTTTCTCACTTTGCTCTCAAGATCCCTAAGTATCCAAGCTTGAGAAAGAGAGACCAAATCAAAATTCCAATCCATGGAAGTTGTAGAGGAGGTTACAAGGAAGAGATTTATGTATAACATAAGGTGGTAACCCCTCTTACCTTGGATTTTTGGAAGCTTTTCTTCTTCTTCCTCTTGCTGAAAATGGAGTCTCTTCCTCTCTCTATTTGTAGCTGAAAATTCGGTCATATAGGGTGGAAGAAGAGGAAAAATTGTATTTATAAAAAGTCCAAAAAAGAATGGATGGTTAGGATGTGATCTTGAGATTTAAGGGTTGAGATTTACCCACATAAATGACATTTGCTAGCTTCTCATTGGATCCTCAAAAGTAAGCAATGATGGCTGTAACTAGATGGTAAAAATCAGGTTTGATTAACCAAACTGGATCCCATTCGGTTACTTTTAGCGATCACACTTTTTACCGGTAAACATAACTTTATTCTGATAAATCTTTTTCTACTTTTCTGGAGATATTTTCTTCCTCATTTAATCTCCATGTTTTCCTCTTGAATTTGACAAATTTATTATCCCCAAAATACCCCTTGACTTCCTCAAATTTTACAGGATTAATTTATCCTGTCAAAATCCCTGAAAATGTACAATCGGAGAGCAAAATTCTTTTAGAGCCTTGAAAAATATTACATTTTTCACTGATTCTCTAGGCCTTTTTCTTTCCCAATATGCCCTCTATATTTTCCAAAATTAATTTTTGAAATAAATTATATTTCAGGAATTTTTGGGTCTTTTTCCCGATTTTCGGGGAAATTGCCTTAATCGTACACTGGGTAATAATTTTATTAAATACTATAAAATTCACTGGATTTTTCCATATTTTTGTCTCAATTTTCTGAGATCTCCTGATACCTTAAATAATTATTTTCCCCTTTTTCGCCCTTCAAAATTATATAAATGGAAATCCAGTCCGAATCTGGAAAATCTGTGATTCAAGGTTGTGATCAGTGAGTCGGGCTCTATCTATTGGGCATCTGTAAATTTTTGGTCAACAGTTGACTTTTGACTTTGACTTTGACTTGTCAAATGACCAAAATGCCCTTCCATTTTCTCATAATTACCATTTTGCCCTTACTTTCTCTACTTTTCCAAAATTACCATTTTACCCTTACTTTTAACACTGAAATACCTTTATGCCCTTTGTCTCATGTTAAATGACATATGGGTCCCTTTTTAAAAGATCACTCATCCTCATATTACTCCAGGACAAACACACTTAACTTTGGAATTCCTACAGAACTCCATGCACCAGGCCAGATCTAACTTTACAACTTCCGACCCATAACTTTCCTTTCTTTATGAACTATCTACCTCTGGGTTCTAATTCATTTCCTAATTATCGAACTAGCATTTAATTCAGCTAGCAGAGAAATTATGGATATTATAACAAGGATCAAGAATATATATAGGTTTAGATGCTTTAGTCTCTTAGCTTTTCCTTGGAATTTTTCTTCTCTTGAGAGGTGAAAATGGCATGCTCTTCTCTCTCTATTTGCAGCTGAAGATGTCGGCCAAAGTGGGAGGGAAATGAAGAAGAAATATGTTTAAAAATCCTTCATAAACTAATGTATGGCTAGGATTTAAGATAGATTAATAAAACTTGATCTAAGGGCTTATATTTAGCCACCCTTAATTTCACATGCCTAAATCTCATTGGTTGGAATTAGATAATGGTAACTAAAGAGTAACTAAAGGGTTAAAACTTGGTTAGGCTAACCAAACTGAATTCCATTTGGTTTCCTCTACCGATTACACTTTTTACTGGTAAACATAACTTTATTCCGGTAAATTTTTCTCTGCTTTTCTGGAGATGTTTTCCTCCTATTTTAATCTCCAGATTCTCCTCTTAATTATGGTGAAATCATCATCCCAAAAATACCCCTTGATCTCATCAAAAATTAATAGGGTTATTTTATCATGTCCAAAACCCCTGAAAACGTGCAATCGGAGGGCAAAATATTTTTAGGGCCTTAAAAATTACTACATTTTCTATTGATACTCTAGCCCTTTTCCTTTTCCCAAAATGCCCTCTAGATTGTCTAAAATTATTTTTTGAATAAAATTATATTTCTGGGGTTTTCGGGTCTTTTTCCTCTTAATCCGAAAATTCGCCTCTATCGGATTCTGAGTAATAATTTTATAAAATACTACAAAATTCACTTTATTTTTCTATAATCTGGACTCAACTGATCAGGGTCTTTAGATATTTCAAATAATTATTTATCTGCTTTCTGCGCTTCAAAATTCTATAGACAGAAATCTGGTCCTTCCCAGAAGGTTACCCATCCTTACATTACTCCAGGACGAGCATGCTTAACTCTGGAGTTCCTATGAATTTCCATCCACTAGGCTAGTTCTGACTTTGCGTTTTCCTGCCCATAACCTTTCTCTCTTTATGAACTATCTATCTCTGGGTTCTATTTCGTTCCATAATTACCAAATTAGCATTTATTTCAGTTAGCAGTAAAATCATGGATATTACACTGAACTTCTTCTCTGAACTAGCTTTGATAAAACTTGAGTTCCAACTTTCCAAAACTTGAGTTTCGCAGAACTTGCACTAAAAAATGGAAGTTTTAGATTAAAGTTTTACAGAACTCAAGTTCCAAGATTTCAGAACTTGAGTTTTGTGAATCATAAGATTCTGACTAAGAACTTGCTTTATTAAAACTCGAGTTCCAATTTTTCAAAACTCAAGTTTCACAAAACTTGAATTGCAAAATGGAACTTTTGTAAAAGAGTTTTACACAACGAGTTTTGTCTTTTCAAAACTTGAGTACCATGCCTTTCAAATGATGGATAGTCCAACAACTCTATGAAAACTTGATTCTCAAGCAAAAGTTTTGCAAAACTCGAGTATGGTTTATGAAAACTTGAAGTTTCACTATATGACTCTCAAAACTTCCTCAGACTCGATGTTTCAAAACTTGAGTTATGAGATTTTGAGAACTCGAATTCTTCTCTTATCTGACATGGCTTCTGATAGCTAAACCTATCATTTACAGAAGCTTTCCTTATTTATAATTAGCCCATTTTAAATTTCACCTATAGCCATAAATGCGCTTCCTTTAACCTATTAAATAGGTATAGCCATGTCTGTAAAAGTTCTCCGACATTCAGCATTAACGTCTACATTCTCAGCCTTCACCGTCACAGTTAAATTGCAATAAATGGAGCATTAAATGCAACATTCAATGTAAGCCTCGTTCAACAACGCTAAGAGTAACGGCTACTCAATTATATCTAGTGGACATTTAATAATCTTCAGCTATAAAAAGGAGAGCATCATGACAGATGAAGTAGTGAAGACGAACAGCATTCATAATCATTCATTTTCTATAACCACTTCTGTCAATATTAATTTTCAATTGTGATCTTAAGTGATTTTATCATCTACTCTTTCTAAAGAGTTTATATAGTAAATTCCTTCTTGTATTACCGTGAGATATTCAAGGTTAGGGGAAATAATACTCGTATTTTTTTTGCGAATGGGTCGCGTCCGATATGGGCAATACGAATAGCCTATTAGCCATTCATTTCAGCGGATGAGGATTAGAGGGCCCACGGACTATTTTTATTTTTATTTATTTTTTAATTCGCTAAAGTACACCCTACACAGCTCAGCGCAGTTCATTTCACTGCAGAATACCTTTCTTAAAATTTGATCCACCGCTTTGGACCCCAGTCTTGGTTTTATCTTCTGGATTTCTTTTGCTCCCCATTCCTGCCGTCATTTGCTATCTCTACACTGATATTGCTTGCTCACTTTCTCTTGTGAGGATTCAAATTTCGCTTTTCTTACATCTCCATGGATTCTTTTTAATTTACGATTTAGTAATTTGAATATCTCTTTCCGTTTCAGCCTTTTCCTATGGCTTCAAATTCTCAAAAGGATTTGCCTGCTGGTATGTTTTCCCTTTTTTGGTTTCTTCGGCTTGTACTTATCCTCTTCCGATGGCTTGATTTATTTGTTCTCTGCGTCAAGGAGATTCCGGCTTCATCATAGGATTTGCCTGTCTATATATTTTTAGTTCGCTTATACGCCTCGTAGCCATCTATTGAAGTGGATGATCACTCTTCTGTATCACTTAATGGTTGATTTATGGTTTCCTCTTGTGCTTAGGTATTTCTTTTGCTTTATAATAATTAACATCATTCTATGATGATCTGGGTAGGATATTTTGGGATCAAAGTCGATTTAAAATAAACCTAGTAGAAATGTGTCTAAGGTGCTCCTAAAGGAGACCTTGGATGAAGGCTCCATGCCCCAGCGAGCAAGGGGTGTTGTTCTTGTTGCTGTAGGAATTAATTTGAGCTCGCCTTTGACTGGTTATCTGTATTGATGTTTTTCTCGAAACAGCGCAAAAGCGCTATTCTTTCTGTAAATCTCTGATAAAGTTGGTAATCATACATCCTCCAAATCTATAGCTTGATAAATTGAGATTCTGTATTATGATCCTGTTATGTAGCTTAACGTTTCACTAAGATTTTAGGATCTGATTCTTTATGAGTTGTATTGAGGAGTGAAAATATTTAGAAATTTGATCTTTTGAAGTTGCCAAGCCCAAATTTGACTTGTTTTGAGGAGATTTACTAAAGACCTCAATAAAATTCTGTTAAGTGAGTGAACTCCTTCTCCTGACTTATGACCAGTTCGGTTCATAGGGGAAGTGAATTTAATGGAAAAAAATCAAAAGGAATTAAAACGATGAATTTTAGACCTTTGTCCCCTTGCTTGAAAAAGTGGCATGGTCTGGCCAAAAAAACAAAAGAAAATAAAATGTGGTATAAAAGGATGGAACTGGTGAATGATAATTGTATGGATATAACGTTTTTAAAGGCTAAGGTTGATATAACTGGAATGGGACTGTTTCTCGCCTTCTCTTTATCTAGTCTCCCTCCTCTACTTCCCTCTCCAGTTGATTCCAGTAATTGTATTTTCCATACTTTCAATCATGGTACCAGAGTAGTTTCATCCATAGTTGGGCCTGAGGATGGCCTAGTAACTTTTTAAAATTTCCCTATATACTCTGCTGAGTGATTCTCATTTTGTGACATGATTATCGTTTCTAACAAATTCCATCCACCTTGATATATTTTCCTAGTTTCTTTGAAAGATGACCCACGAAGGGGAAAAATACTGACAACCAAAGTCTTGTACATCTCGTGGTAGTGTCTTTTGATCTTATCAACTGCGTGAAGTTTGAGAAGTTAGATTACATCCCATTGTCTGACGTATAATCTTGTTTGATTGTGATTTGCCTAAATTTTTTTTCTGGCCAACCAATGCCTCTGTCCATCTCAGATGATGAGATTGATGGTTCTAATCAGGCTTCTTCACATTCAAGGGCTTGATCAGAGTTCATAGCATGGGATGGTGGCTTGGTTATTGTTTGGTTGTTGGTACAATCTCACTATTGAGGTTGTTAAGTGATTTGGTTCTGTGGTCTGATTGGGAGCATTGTTGAGACGGTCATGTCTTTACCGGTTTCCTCTTTTTCTCCACATACAAAGTTGTGAATATGAAACTTCTTTTTTTATCCTTACCTTTTCTTTCTTATGTTTTTTTGTGCAATATTAAGTTTCTATGTACTGAATGGTATGAGAACCAAGATAACTGGGACAAGATTGAAGGTATAACTGGACAAGAGAAGATTAAAAGCCTCAAGGTCTGTGCTATTGGGTATATTAGATCATCAAAGAGAATGTCAATGGGACTTCAACAAATTCATTTATCAAAAAACTGTTAGAATGAAAAAAGCTAGAGCAATGTTAAAGGGGTTGATATGGTTGAACATTTCTAAAAGATTTTCTTAGGGGTATTAGTTGCCTAGGCTCTCTTCCGGGAGTGATGTGTTTGCTTCTCTGAGTTTGTGTCAAGTAATTGTGAGATGGCAGCATGAGAAAACTAAACTTATTCTTGAGGGACAGTGTTGGGAAAGTCAAAGAGTATTTACCGTTATTGCATCCTTTACAATTAGGATAAATTTATAGGAAAGAAATTGAATTGCATTGAAGAAATTGGGTCAAAATATGATTTAAGAGTGGTTCAAATGATATTCAGTTTTTGTTATGCCATATTTCCCTCAATCCAATATTATATTTTGGAGGTTTTGAGGCCAAGCTTGTTATGATTTCTTAGTGTAGTCTATGATGTTCCATACTGCTTGCTGCCAGCTTTACTCCTTCATGGAGTGTCTCTCACTTCTCATCCGTAAATGAATATTGCGTCACCCTTTAGTCATGGGCCTCTTGAATAATAAGCTATATTTAAACAACCTGTTTTCTGTTTACTTAAAGTGGATTGGGAGGCCATGGACTCTTGCAAAATATTAATAGTGACTTTATGTTGTTATTTCTTTTATGACCATAAGAATACATGGTAATGCTCCTTATTTAGGGATGTTCTCTTCACCACTTGTAGGACAAGGCAATTCTTGGAATTGCTATTTTGTAATCTGTTTTATTGGCAACTTGGCACATTACATTCTTTCTACTTGTCTGTATTATGTGCCTATTATTTATCCTTCCTACCAATAGTCTGAGAAACTGAGAATAATCGCTTTGGGCTCTTCATTTTTTAATTCACAATTGTTAGATTCTCTTTCTTGGAGTCGCTATTTGTTACCTGCTAGTTCGGAATTGTTCCCTTGGTATTTATTTATATTGTCTGTCCTTTTGTTTTCCTTGTGTGTCCCGGAGGGGGGGATGGCCATTTATGTTTTCTTACTAGTGATGTGAACATCTGAGAATATTAGCTGTTCTTGAAGCTTGAATTGAATGTATGTTAGTTTTACTCATGCGACATATTTCTTAGCTGACAAAACTGGTTCTGCAGAGAACGAAAGCTCCAAAAATGAAACATCTCCTGAAGAGCAGCAGTCTGGACAATCAAGAACTTCCTCTTCTCCATCAACTGTGTCTGAAGAGCAGCAATCAGGAGAAACAAGGGCTACCTCTGCACCAGCAACTGGGTTTCCACTCAACCCATTCGATTTCTCAGCAATGACTGGCCTGCTTAATGTATATAATTTTTCATCCTTTCACTTATTGCTGTTACACTTTTATCATGCCTACTTTATTTACTGATAGAGCAGCTGTCTTGGTGATGGTTGCCGTGCTTGCATTTGTGTGTCTGGTGGAAGAGAGTGTTTTATTTGTGCGTTAGCTTCTTGGTTTTGGATCAGTTTTGAAGTCTATGGCTGGACAATGAGATTTTTTTTGTTTCCCTTGGGGTGTTCCTAGACCAGTTACAATAGAACAAAACAGTGTGCCTTTTTAAGCAGATTGTGTTTGTGGTTGTTGTGGAATGGTTTGTAGCAGATACTTTGGTTTTTTATGGCATAAATCGTCTTCATAATCCTTGATGTCATCAAATGAAATATTTGATTGCTTTCCAACAACTCTCCATCTGAATTATGGCTTCATTTTTCCATTTTATCACTAGTAACCAGGGAACGATGATTTTGTCAGATGTGTCAAAAGTCTGGATTTATAATCTCAAGGATTTGTAAATTTATTTGTAGAGGTTTAATTGAACCTTTATTGTTTGTGTAGGATCCAAGCATAAAGGATTTGGCCGAGCAGATAGCAAAAGATCCTTCATTCAATCAAATGGCTGAGCAGCTGCAGAAAACTTTTCAAGGTGCAACAACTCAGGAAGGCATCCCTAACTTTGATAATCAACAATACATGGCAACCTT
>JANTPZ010153342.1:0-20380 GCA_025593235.1 Vachellia pachyceras | reverse complement strand
TTTTCCAAAATTACTATTTTGCCCTTGCTTTTGATACTAAAAGACCTTTATGCCCTTGATCTTTTATTAAATGACATATGGGTCCCTTTCTATAAGGTTTCCCATCCTCACATTGCTCTAGGGCAAATATACTTAATTTTGGAATTCACACGGAACTCCGTGCCTGAACTTCAGCCCTTAGTCTTTCTTTCTTTTTGAGCTTTCTACTTTTCGTCTCTAATTCATCATCATAATCATCATATTAGCCTTTATTTCATTTAGAATGAAATTATGGATATTACAAAAAGTGCATGGCTTCAGCTACAACCATCACCCCACTATTTTGCACTGTACTTTTGTCGTCTTGAATCTTTGTGTAGAATGAATATCCATTTATGTCATAACCACTCCAGGTGACCACCTCAAATGCAGACCCCCATGCTAACCATTTGGTCATCTCAGAAGCATCAATGTCACGAGAAACCCTTTCCTTCAACCATCTTATAAATGTCTTATTCTGTTCATTCGCTATCTGCATGTCATTCTTTTTAGGATACATCTTCTTTAACACCTGTTTATGGTCATGGAAATAAGGTTGAATTTCTTCCAGATTATTCAAGATGTATAGGTGTGCTTGTAACACTTCTTCACGAGGCATACTCTTCACTTTTAAACCTCATGTTCCCTTGCTTGCGCCTTCTTCAAGCCGTGATTATACATTCACCCCAGATAGATAATCATTGCAAAAGTCCATAGCCTCTTCCAATACATATCTTTCCACAATGGATGCTTCAAGTCGATAAGGATTTTTTGAATAACCTTTTAAAACCTTCATGATACGCTCAAAAGGGTACATCTATCTTAGGTAAACCGGACCGCACAACCGTATTTCTCTTACTAAATGAGCAACTAGATGTATCATGATATCGAAAAATGTTGGGGAAAATGCATCTCTAGTTGGGAGAGAATAATGTAACCTTCATTTTCTAATTCATCCAACTTTTCAACTTCTATCTCTTTGCTACATATAGCATTAAAAAAACATAAAGCCTAGTTATAGTGGCTCGAATGTCATTTATCACCCAACAACTGCAGTAACAATGTGAAACTACTGTCGGTCCACCCACAGGATGCATTCAAGTTCATCAAATGCAAAGTACCCGTCAAGCGTGTATGCTTACTCCCGGGGTATAACGGTGTCTCCGCATCACTCCGCATGCTTTCATATACAGGCGATTGGGCAAAAGATTCTACCTCAACATCGTGAATCATTCTTTCCATTCTATCTTCATCTACTGCATCCACAGAATCTCTTTCGTGGGCTGCATATGTATTTAGTTTTTCCCCATGCCATATCCACTTTGTGTACTGGAGACTTATTCCCTCACAAATTAGGTGATCCCTTATGTCATCAATATTTTGCCTATTCCCATTCATACACTTGACATAGGGACAAAAATACATCCCATTTTTGCCTGTCGTATTTCTTTTAACAAATTCAATAAACTCTTCCACACCATTCTCATATTCATCACTCATTCTTAACGTATTCATCCAAGTACGATCCATTTATTTAACCCTAAGCCATTGTAAACAACATTCAAATTTAAAAAGGGAAATCATAAAGTTATGAGGAGTTTCATATGAAATAAGAAAATATTAGGGATGGATATGAAACGTAAAAGAATATTAATTTACAAAGATAAACGTTGGAAAAGTGATTATTTTATTATAATAGTAAATAATATGGAGAATGGTCAGAAAAATAAAAAAAATCTTAAAACAGTTAAGCAATCAAATTAACGTACTAAACCCTTCAATATATACCGTTACAAAGGATTTAAGAAAGTAAAATTTTTAATCATACAACCATGAGTAATATTTAAGTATTGTAAGACTCAGTAACGGGTTGATCTTAACAAAACATTTAGTATTTAAAGTATATTAAACAGAATCTCGTTCAAAAACATTTTCTGCATTACACAATCTCATGCTTAATCATCCAAATGATTATCTACTCAAAACAATGTTCGTTGGTAAAGCTTCAGAAATATTTGATATATACAGCACTATGGATATGGATGCATTCATGCACACACAGATATATAACGTTTGGAGTATGTGAAGTGTATGTGTGTGGATACAGATAGAGGAAAGGAAGAAAGTTGCTTGCCACAATGGGGGTACGACGACGTAGGGGGTGACGGCGTGGGCGTGACGGCTTCGAGCCTGGGCACACGACGGGTGGGGGCGCAACGGGTGGGGGCGGATGGAGAAAGGAATGAGAAGAGACAGATTGAAGAAAAGAAGGATAAGAGACAGAGTGGGGGCCGGGGTGTGCGGTTGGAGGGATTTAAAATTAAAAGGGGTCCTACGACGCCATTTCCCAATAAAAGGGCATCGTAGGGCGTGCCCTATGGCGCCCTTTCCCCATAAAAGGGCGCCCTAGGGTGCCTTAGGGCAAGCCCTATGGTGACCAAACGGTGCCCTTTATGGACAAAGGGCACCGTAGGGCGCCTAAGGGCACACACTATGGCGCCCTTTGCGTCATAAAGGGCGCCTAAATGTGCGCCCTTTGGCGCCCTTTTACATAATAGCTAGGGCGACATAGATCTACTTTCAGAGCCATATTCCGATATAGGGCGCCAAAAGGTGCCCCCAACCACCTTTATGCGCCCTATATTACATATAGGACGCCTAAATTTTTCCTATAATTTCAAAAATGCCACCGCCTTCACTTTTTACTGCATTTTTCACAAAAAGGACGCGAATTTCAGTAGTAAAAAGTATGCTCTATAGTAGTGTCAATCACCATTAACTTTGTTCTTCCCTTACTTGTGCTTCCACCTAAAATGGTTAGTGGGGGATAATGAGATTTTGGAAAATACTAATAGCAAAACTTTTTAACACACTTTATAAAATAGCATGACAACTTTCAATTTAAGTGTGAATTCATAAAAATGTAACAATTAAATGTATATGGCCATAACATATAAAAGAACATATTCATACTTTCATCATCATAAATTTCAATACAAGTAATGCATAATTCAACATATTTTTCCAAAGCAATTTAGCTTAAGGTTAAAGGGTTTTGCTACCTTGTTTCTTTAGCTTTTAGCTTTCTTTGACTTTAATGTTCTCTTGGTAAACTTTCCCAATAGGCTCTTTGTTTCCTCAACTTCCTAAACATCACATAGTAATATATTCATGAATTTCCAGCCATCAATCATACAAGAAAACTACAAAAACGCAATATTCCATTTATTGCTCTTTCAAGACCCTTAAAACTTTGAAACTTGTTCTTATGATTTAAAATACTTGCCAAATCCTTTTCTCACTTTTACCCTATACAATTTTGCCTTATAAAGTCACTGGAAGCATCAAAATCAAAATCTCACTCCCTCTGTTTCTTTTAATTTTTGCCGAAAACAGAACAATAAAGGGAGTTTGGATTCTTCAACTTTTACTCATGTATACTTGCATATTATTGCTTTCAAACCACTTTCCATGCATCAACTAACTCAAATACAACTCTCCCTCATCAATATACACAAGGATTGCACCTCCCCATAAACTTGGGCTTTCCAAAATTCAACAAACAACCAAACCAAGCATATATCAAAAGACTCCTTAACACGCAAGGAGTGTTTTGCAACCTTTGGTTTCCTCTAAATCCCTCTCTTTCTCACTTTTACCATCAGGAACCATAACTTTCAATCTTGAAAAAGAGAGGTCTAATCAAGAAACTAATCCATTAGAAAGGTAGAGGAGGTTGTAAGGATTAAGAATATGTATAGGTTTGGGTGGTAAATCCTCATACCATGTGAGTTCTTGAAACTTTTCTCTTGCTTGATGCTTCAAAAAATGGCGTCACATCCTCATCTCTTTGCAGCTGGAAATTTTCGTCCAAATGGGTCAGGAAAAGAAGAAGAAATGTCTCTTTAATAACAAGTGTAAATGGGTTAGATGGCTAATATTGATTCTTGATTTACAAGCTTAATCCAAAGGCCACAAATCAGCCACCACACTAACAAGTGCTTGCTTCCTATTGGTTGGCATAAAATAGCTTTAATGAGCTATAATTGAGGCTAAAAATTTGGTTACACTAACCAAACCGATTACCGTTCAATTACTTCATCTGGTTACAACTTATACAAATAAAAGTAACTTTATTCTGGTAAATTTTCTCTACTTTTCTAGAGATGTTTTCTTCCTCTTTTAATCTCCATATTTTACTCACTCATATAGTGAATTTTTATCCAAGAAATACCTTTAGAACTCGTCCAAAATCAACAGGGTTATTCTACCTTGTTAAAACCCCTGAAAACGTGTTACCGACGGGCAATTTAGCTTTAGGACATGAGAAATTACTATAATTTTTCCTAATACTCTAGCCCTTTTCCTTTCCTCAATCTACCCTCCAGATTGACTGAAATTAATTTTTAAAGAAAATTATATTTTCAGGGTTTTCAGGTCTTTTTCCTTCCAATATGGAAATTCGCCTTTATCATATACTGGGTAATAATTTTATAAAATACTATAAAATTCACTTTATTTTTCTATCTTCTGAACTCAATTGATTGGGGTCTAATGATACCTTAAATAATTATTTTCTGCCTTTTGTCCTTCAACATTTTGTAGACAGAAATCTAAGTTGAAACTCAAGGATTCAGGACCAACATCAGTGATCAGTGAGTTATGCTCTATCTATTAGCCATCTGTGAATTTTTACTCAAATGTTGACTTTTTGACTTTGACTTTGCCAAATGATCAAAATGCCCTTACACTTTCTCTTATTTACCAAATTACCCCTACTTTTTCTAATCTTTCAAAATAACAAGATTGTCCTTGACTTTAATGTCCTTAGTCTATTCATGTAATGACATTTATGTCCTTCCCAATGGTCACCCATCCTTCCACTACTCCAGGGTAAGCACGCTTAATTGCGGAGTTCTTATAAAATTTCACCCGCTAGGCCAAGTCTGACTTTGGGTTTTCCAGCCTATCGGCATCCTCTTTTCTGTACTTTATATCTGTGAGACTTATTTCACCTCATAATTACCAGTTTGGCCTCTATTTTAATTTGCAGAAAAAGGATGGATATTACAGTAACACCTTCCATAGGGTGCTTCACGTTATATTAGAGACCGATTATGAACCACGTTATGACCATCAAATGCTTAGAATTAGGTAACCAAGTGAATTGTAAAACTTTAATCTGATTTATTGTTCATTGTTACTGTTCACTTGGTAATTCCATATTTTTTGTCAACTTTGAAAAATCATAACTAAATCTAGAAAATCAGAATTTAGTGATTCAAGTCTCTAATTGAATTTCTTTAAGTCTCTTATAAGGGAAAATACTCACTTGTCCAATCTCTTGACCAATTAATACAATTTTACACGTGAAGAAGCACTATTCATTTGGTCATATTTTAATTTTCCAGATTTTCCTTCAACTTTGGAAAATCATTACTTTTTATCTACATATCCAATTTTGGTAAACGTTGGCTTATTTCAAAGTTTGGAATGTGTAGTATTTAACTGAAAAATTTCATACAATTTGGACTCCATTTTCTATTTTTCCTTATCACTCAAATTTTTGTTCTTAGCAAGGGCTTTGGACCCTTTTTAGACTATCTTTCATGCTTATCTCTTATTGGATGCTTATCATTACTTTTACTTACCAAACAATACTCTTAGCTCATTATACACCATACATACCATAATAGCTACCACATACATTAACATGCATGATCATCATTTATTTCCTATCTAGCTATGCATGAACATAACATGATACATTTTGAGAACATTTTGTACATAGCCATGGCATATCATAACATAACTTTACATGTTTGCATAGTGCATAAAGAGCATGTATAATAGCACAATAAATAACAATCAATGAACATATTAAAGTAAGGGTTAGTAATCTTGTACCTCAACTCCTTAGCTTTTCTTTGAGTTTGGTAGCTTGCCTCTTGGACTTTAAGACATTTCCTTTTCAATTTTGACTCCTACACAGCATGATAATGCATTTAGCATTAGTAACAAGCCACTAATAAAGATTACATCCCTTAAAATTTCACTAAACTTTAAGGGTCTTAAAACCCTTAACATTGCTGAAATTGTTTCTAATGCTTCTAAAGTCCTTTTTTTACTTATACCCTACACAATTTTGCCTTCTAAACATAATGGAAGCATAAAAAACATCAAAATCAAATTCCTTCCCACTGTTCTGCATCTGGATGAAAATCTCAATAAATTGAAAAATGTGATTTTTCAACATCTAGCTTTCTATACATGCATAATCTCATTCATAAACCATTTCCCCTAATTATTTCACTCAAAACATTACTTTCCTTACAAATGGAAAATTGGACAGCACCTCCCCTAGGGTTTCATGATTCCCAAAATTCATGCAAGCTTCAACTCAACACAAAACATACACCAATGAACTCCTTAACTTGCATAGAGTTGTTTGGTAACAATGACTTGATCTAAATCCCTCTATTTCTCATTTTTCTCTCACCAAAAACCTAACTTTTCAGCAGCCAAATCCAATAAAATAAATAGATAGAAGTGAAGAGGAAGTTCTAAGTGGTAAAAATGCAAGAAATTTCCTCAAAGCTCAACTTACCTTAGATTTCTTGTGAATTTTTCCTCTCCTTCTTGCTGCACTTTTCACACCACTCTCTCTCACTTTTCAGGTCTGTAAGTGCATGAAAATAGGCTGGAAATGGTGAAGAAAGTTGGTGTTAATGATAAGCTAAAATGATCCAAAGGCTAGGATTGAATCTTGCTTTAATCTTATGATCCAATGGTTGATATTTGGGCAGCACATTTCTCATATTTTTCTGCCTTTTAAATGACATTAATGACCTGAAAATGGATAGAAAAATATGTCCCCCATATGCTAAATTACAATGGTGACAAGTGTCCCTTAATCCTGTACAACTTGGATTGAAAAAGTAACTTTATTCTAATAAATTCTACCACTTGTTAGGGATATTTTATCTCTCTTTTTGGTCTCCAAATATGATCATTTCAAGTGGCATAACACATTTATAACACTTTTACTTTTGGAAACTTTAAGTTTCAATAAAGTTACTTTATGCTTCCGAAAATGCATTTGGGCGATTTTCTGATCGTTAACCTGATTTAAAGTCACCAAAAATTCCTAAAATTCTTTTTGATACTCTCACTTTTTCTTTCCTCAAATGGCTTCCTGGGTTGTTTGTAAACAATTTTTGAAGAAAACCCTAATTTAGGGTTTTTTCAGGCATTTTCCTTCCAATCAGGGAAATTGTTTCTCTCTTTCTCTTGGAAACAATTTTATAAAATACTAGAATTTTCAAGTCATTTTTCCTTACTTTGAGATCAGACATCTGAGGCTTTTAGGTATTTTAAATAACCCTTTTAGCTAATTATTTACTTAAATAGCCAAACATTAAATGATCAATAAAATTCTTGCAATAGAAACATAAGTCATTTTAACCTAAAATGAGCCTTACTAGCTGACCAGTGAATTTTTCTCTATCAAATGGTGCCTTAAAACATTTTCTGATATTTTGGTCGAACTTTAACCAAAATGCCCTTGGACTTTTTCATAATTACCAAAATGTCCTTAGTCTTTTCTCAAAATAACCATTGCGTCCGTCTTTTAAAAAATGACCATTATGTCCCTATCTTTTTAAAAATGACCATTATGGCCTTACGTTTTATTCATTGGCAAAATGACAACTGGGGACTTCTTTTCATCTCTTTTTTTACTTTTTGGACCTTTTACTGATCTGCAACCCTTCGTTTACCCTTCCTTTCCAGTCACTAAAATTTGGGGTATTACAATAACAATCTTTTGCTTTATACATTGATCATTAAATAGAATTATGTAACATTTTCATTATCACTTGCTTATTACTTGAAGCGGATAATAAACTGCTATCCTATACTTATCAACATCATCCATAAGAAAGTAATATATGTAAGGTATTCTCTCAACATCACATCCACATTATTAAAGCATTTTCCAAAGCTCTTCACCTAACAATTGTGGCACTTGCAATCTTGTGGTAGATGTTTTTTCAAAGCCGAATTTCCATGCACAATTGCCTTCACCACTGCATGTATTGCCCCTTTTAATTCCATGATATTATTTTCTTATTCTCTAGGTGTAATATCCACCCTTTTCTATAAATTGAAATAGAGGCCAAATCGATAGTTATGAGATAAGATAAGGCCCAGAAATAGAAGTACAGAAAGAGAAGATGTCAATTGACCAAAGAGACCTTGGTCAATTTAGTCCTAAGGTTTTTGAGATTACTAAGAATGTAAGCCAGGGACATAAATGTCATTAAGTATAAAGACCAAGGGTAATATGGTCATTGGATAAAAAGGGTCAAAGCAGTGTCAAAAGTCAACTTAGAGCCCACGGATAGAAAGTACAGAAAAAGTTGATGCTATTGGACCGGAAGTCGCAGAATCAGATTTGGCCTGGTGGATCGAAGTCGGTAGGAACTTTAAAGTTAAGCGTGCTCGCCCTGGACCAATCTCAGGATAGGTGACCTACTGGGAAGTATGCAAAGGTCATTACACAAAAGGTCAAGGGCGACAAAGTCAAAGTCAAAGTCAAAGTTAAAAAGTCAACTGTTGACCAAAATATTAGAAAAATTCACATATGCCCAAAAGATAGAGCAGAACTCACTGATTGACAGAGATTGATGGATTGTTGAAAATTGGCCTAGAATTCTATTTATAGAATTTTGAATATTTATTGGACGAAAATAATTATTTGAGGTATCAAGAGACCTTAATCAGTTAAGTTAAGGGCATAGAAAAATTCAATGAATTTTATAGTATTTAATAAAATTATTGCCCGATGTACGATTAAGGCGATTTTCCCAAAAATCGGGAAAAGACCCGAAAATCCCCGAAATACAATTTATTTCAAAAATTAATTTTAGGCAATCAAAAGGGAATTTTGGGAAAAGAAAAAGGGCTAGAGTATCAGTGAAAAATATAGAAATTTTTGAAGCCCTAAAAATATTTTGCCCTCCGATTGCTTGTTTTCAAGGATTTTGGATAGGATAAAATAACCCTGTTAATTTTGAGGAAATCAAGGGGTATTTTGGTGATACTAATTTTACCATATTCAAGAGGAAAATGAGGAGATAAAATGGGAAAGAAAAAATCTCCAGAAAACTAGAAAAGGAAACGAGAAAATATTTACCGAAGTTAAGTTACTTTAACCGTGGTAACTCGTAACCGAGGTCAGTAACTGAATAGTAACCATTTAGTTAAGGTAACCAAGCCTTTAATGATTAGTTAGTCCTCATTAATTATCACTTTTGACTAGCCTATGAGATGCAAGCATGTGTGGACTTGGGTGGCTTAATGTAAGCCATAAGATTAAGCTTGGAAAACAATTTTCAAACTAATCCATTCACTCTTTTCACATGGGATTTTATTAAGGTAAAAATCTGCCCATTTCTCTCTCATTCTTGCTGACATTCTCTTCCCTCCCAAGCTGCAAAATTCGTCATCCACAAGCACAAGGAGAAAGAAGACAAGCTTACAACACTCAAGGTAAGAGACTTTCACAATGAAACCACTACTTTTTCCTAAGCTTAGAAACATCCTCTTCAATTCTATGAGGTTCTTTTCTTGGATAATACTCTCTTTTGTGAGATTAGAGAGTTAGGGTTCTCGAGTTTCAAATGGGAAAAGAGAGGAATTTAAAGAAAACTAGACTACAAAGCATTTATTGAGTACTAGAGAGCATCTTGATGTAAGAATGTGCTTGATTTGGTTGTTGATTGTGTTTGGTGAAATTTTTGGAAACCCAAACCTATGAGAGGGTTCTGTCCACGTGAATATGGAGAGGAGGAGATTTGTGTTTGAATTATTTGATGCATAGAAAGTGGTTTGGAAGCAAGTTTAAGGAAGTAAACATGAGAAAATTAAAGTTGAAAACTCAAAATCCCCTCATGAATCTGTTTTTGCAACTGACTTGAATAAATAGGAGTGGAGTTTTGATGTTTTTGATGCTTCCAATGGCTTTAGAAGGCCAAATTTTTTAGGGTAAAAGTGAGCAAGGGTTTTGAGAAGCATTTGAAATCATAAGAACAAGTTACAAAGTTTTAAGGGGCTTAAAAGAGCAATATAGGCTATATTGCGTTTTTATGATTTTTCTTGCCCTGTTGGTGGCTGGAAATTTATGAAAATATTATTGTATGATGTCTAGGAAGTTAAGAGCCCAAAGAACTTATTGGAAAAGTAAGCAAGAAGGATTAAAGGGAATTAAAGAGACAAGGTATAGCAAAACCTTCTAACCTTAACCTAAGTTGCTTTGAAAATGTGTATGAATTTATGCATGACTTGTATTGAAAATTTATGATGATTGAAAGTGTGAATATGTGCTTTTGTATGCTATGGCCATATGCATTTAATTGTTACATGTTACACATTTCATGAATTCACATTTATGTTGGAAGTTGTCATGCAATTTTATAAAGTGTGTTGGAAAGTTTTGCTATTGAGATTTCAAAAAATCTCATTCTCCCCCACTAACCATTTTTAGGTGGAAGCTTATCAAAGGGTAAGGAGAAAGTGCATGATGCTTGAAGCAAAGTTTGCATGTGTGTATGAATGTAAATTTATGTTATAAACCTATGTTGTTCTGATTAAGGATTGTAATGTGACATGTAAGTTTAACTCATACATGTATGATAGACTTATGGTAACTAATGCATACCCAAAGAATGCCTAATTACATAGGTTATTAGAATCAAGAAAGGTTTATAAATCAATATGTTGAGTTATGAAGTTAAGAAGAGGTAAAATTTGGCCAAGTGCTGGAAGTAAAGTTGGTCAAATCTCATACTTTAACCTGCTGTGAAACAGAGTAAATGGATTCCAAATGAGCTAAAATTTTCTGAAAAACTAGTTCACATTGCAAGCTTTAAAAAATGCTAAATATCACTGGAATTGAAGTTTTGTACAGAAATGTATGACTGTCCAAATTTGGCGAAAAATCACAGAAAATCCTGGGAAAATGGAAAATTACCATATGAACAGTACATTTTCACGAATTAAACTGTACCAACTGAGAAAGTTTCTGTAAAAATTAGTATTTTTCCCTCATAAAATAATTTTTAAGCTTCAAACACAAGTTGGAACCACTCAATTTCGATTTTTTTAGAATTAGTTATGAATTTTCAAAGTTGGCCCGAAAAGCTGTGAATAGTGACTCATAATAATGAAAGTTTTCAATTTGATCCTTTTGAACTTTGTGAGTTATTTGAGGCCATTAATTGGTTCCAAATCATCATAATGGAAGCTCAGAGGGATAAATAAGAGCTGTCACACTAGGCACCTTCTTTGTCCTCTTGCTGCAAGTACTATTAGCAATAGGCAAATTATCTTGTACAGGAGATTAACCTTGTCAAGTGAGTTACCTTGCCCATGATCTTGTGAAACAAGATTATCAATGTCCTTGACAGTTTCGGTGACCTCTTCCTGAGTACGACATCACTTTCTTCACTCACACATTGTTTACCCTTCATCTCCTCCAGCTCTGTTAACTTCATATAATATCATCATCTTTTCATAATTTGGAAAAGGAGTATTTCTCCATAGTGTATTCATAGGTTTCATCTGAAAAAATAAACACTTTTCTAAGCTATAAAAGAATCAGATACATAGCAAATAAAGTAGTTATTCTAGCTCAGTTCACTCTCTTCTCCTTAGAGTTGACTTTCTTACTATGTCCTGTAAATAACCCTGTGAACTCTAAAGACACTTCCACTCACATCTTCATTTAGTTCATTGACACTTCTACACTCCCACTCACATTTTATTAAATTTTCAATGGAAAACAATACATATAGAACATATTTACCTCAATCAATGTATCTCAAACTTCATACTCAACACCCGATAATTGTGTTGTTGGGTTACAAACAAACCCACTCAAAAATTTAAAAACATCATATACATCTGAGAAGTTTCTCTTCAAAGTCTTCCATCGATTCTTCACCTTCCTTTTAGAATAGAATTTGACCAACAGGGGGTGAATTGGTAACCTTCAAAACTTTAAAGTTAAACAAGCAAATAGAAATATTACGAGAGTTAAAGAAGAAAATCAACACAATAACTTATCTTGGTTTAATCTTTCTGACCTATGCCCTATTCTCAAAATACCTCTAACATTTACAAATCCACTATTGATAATATTCTAGGATCTTCAAGCCTTTATAATGAGAAGTCTCGTTCCCCCTGACACAATCAAGAAAACAGAGGGACACTCTCTCCCTTTATCTCTATGAACTGACTAAACTTCTCAATATTATCTAATCTTAAGTTTCTCTATGAAACAATGTTTTTCGACACTATATAAATTCTCTCAGAAGAATTGAATGCTAAACACTAAAGTATTAATGGTTTAGTGAGCAAAACAGAGGAAGTAAATGAATGTGTAATCAATGTGAGTTTGTAGGCAATTGTTCCCTCCTCTTTTGTCTTGAATACTCTTCTATTTATTGTTGAGTAGCAATAAATGTTCGCTAGAGAGAGCTTCATTTCCATTACGCTCAGCTTCATTGTTTAATGTTGTGCATGAAATGTCTCTAACACATAGTATGGTCGTTGCTTGAGATTTTGCCCGTTGAACCCACATTAGAGAGGCTATCAAAGGACACATGCCCTATTACTAAGTAGGAAGATGAAGCATTTATGAGGGCAGAAAAGATTTAAAAATTGAAGCATGGAAAGGAAAAGATTACGAATATAGATTGAACTTCTAACATACTAAGATATTGTCAGTTGAAGAGAGTGCTCGAGTATGCTTCTCAATACTCAAGTGTTGTTTGAAAACTATCTCAGCAACAACTGAAGTTTATGAGACAGTACTCGAGTGTAATGTACATTACTTGAGTTCTCATAACACTTTTATTGGCACTCAATTCTACTTGAAGTATTGTTGTGAAAAAGATGAATACTCTCATTCATTATCAAGTACTAATGAAAGTGTTGGAAAATATTATCAATACTCGAATTGTAAATAGCCATACTCAAGTATACCTAAAAGTGTTATGAAATGTCATCAATACTTGAGTACTACCTCAACACTCAAGTTCTGGTGAGTCTTTATATGCTAAACATTCTCATCAATTCTCTAGAACACTTGGAAGTATTCAAAAATAACCTTGATACTCAAGTATTTTAACCATACTCGAGTACTGTGAGTTTCTAAACTTATTGTGATGAACACTTTTCTCTTATTTTCGAGTATGATTGATGTGTTGTGTTCAAAAACAAAATTTTCTATCTCAATACTCGAGTATTGACACATAATACTAGAGTATTATCAACACTTTTATCAATATTCAGGTATGTTTAAAAGTGTTGAATTTTAGAACTGATTTCAAAGACCAATATTGTATATTAAGAAACATTACTGATCCACCTTAAGCATAGTTTGACTTTTAAAACCAAAATTCTTATCATTGTCAAATGCCTTGGAATGGAAAAACAATTGTGATTTCCATGGATTACACTATAAGGTGCAACCCCAGGGTCGTTATCTAAATCAAAGCCTTATGCGCAATTGATTTCAATTAGCTTATGTACTTCAAATGCTGAAATGATTTGGGGGGTTTTTTGTTTGTAAATCTTTGAATTGAAAACAACAAAGTAAATGCTAAAATGTAAAATGTTTTTGGATTTTTATGGGAGTGTAGAAAACTAGGTTATGAAAGCAAATTCTTTTAATGATAAGAATCCTCTTGAAAATGGTTCGTGCTATCATGGTCAAATTAACGCGGTAGAGAAGTAGAAACGCACTAAGTTTCTTGAGGAAAAACCCCAACAACTCGCTGGGTCAGAAATCTCATGCAATGAACTCCATTCCATGAGACCCTTTGAAAACACTTAAAGTGTGCAATGAAAAAAACTTAAAGCATGGTTAGTTATTGATGGGTGAGATTCAAAGAATCCCAGTAGCAAACAATTACCATTCAAACAATCAAGTTATACTTCCATGATTTACTTATTAACAAGTGGCACTGCCAAAGCTTATACATAACCAAGAACATGCACATAAAATATAGAATTGTCATGCATGGCCATGAAGCAATTCAAAGAGTCATTCAACATGTTCAAGATAAAATAATGGTTCAACTCATGGCAAGGTAGGAAGCATAACAAAATAAAAGTACAACTTAAATGCAAGAATGGGTAAAGTTGCTACCTTTAAGCTTTATTAGCTTTCTCTTGCTTTTCTTTTCTTTCCATACTAGAAGCTTCCATTTTCACTTCTAATCTTTGAGGCTAGCTGGCGAAACCATCAACTTTTGTTCCTTGATATCCTAAGGCCCTAAATACATTAATACAATCTTCATTTTACTCATTAGAGACACGGAAACAACGTAACCAATACTTCTCGTTCACAAATTTATTTTCATTGGCCTTAATCTTAACTTATATATCCTTATTCTTTAGGAACATTGGAAATTCATAACTTAACCTAGGAGAATCCAATTGAAATGGTTCAAGTCTCTAGTTAGAGCTCTTTCAATTATATTTCAATGAAAATGAATAACCAAGCATCAAGTGAAGTGCACGAGTCCAGAATCTGAAAGAAAACGTCCTCTGTCCATTTGCCAAACCTGGAAGTCCCAGCTTTCTACCTCAATTTTGGAAAAATCATAACTTAGTCTAAAAAAATCCCAAATTGAGTGATTCAAAGCTCCATTGGAATCTAATTTCATCCTCCACACATGAAAAATAGTCCTAGCTCTAGGTCTCAAATATTGCTGCACAAAAACCAGCAATAGGAACGGCTAATGTTCAGTTGGAACACATCATTTTTCCAGTTTTCTGAGCTAACATTTAAAAATTCATAACTTTTAGCATACTTATCAAATCAACATTTTCTAGGACTTATTTCAAAGCTCAAGATGTGTACTAAGTGCTCATAAAATTTCGTGGATAGAAGAGATCATTTTCCCTGGTCAATGTTGACACAAAAATCACTATTCCAGTTAAAACATTCCAGTTTTCCAGCAACAGAGTCTAAACTTGGAAAAATCGTAACTTTCAGTGTATATATCCAAATAATACCCCTTTTGGACATTTTAAAGATCACGACGTGCGATAAATGCCTCTAAAATTTCATGAGCATATGTGATCATTTGCCCTAGTTTAGAGCCCCACGAATTTCTGTGCTCAGTTCTGAAAAATTTCCTGACAACACACATTCATTGCTTCCAGAATTTCCAGCTCGGTTTGCAACATTTAAACCATCATTCTCACAACTCAAAATACATATTAGATCCCTACCACTATTATTTATCTTCTAGACATCAAATTAAGTGTCTAAGCATGAAATTTCATATTTGTAAACATTCTTCCTCACTGAACCGAAGGCAAAATCATCATAACAGGGATACTTGCTTCAAAATCATTATAGATTCTTTGAGCATGGCTAAAGCATTAAAAAATGAACTGAGGAATGCATGCTTAGATACATAATTTTCCATACTGAAAACTAACCATGATTTTCAGAGAACAGATTCACATTTAACCATGAACATAAGCTTTATTCTATCATAAACTAATGATTTCAGACCACGGTTTGAACTTCTAATCTGTGGCTTAATGATTTCAGACCTGAACCACCTAATCTCCACCGATTAAAAGCCACTTCAAAACACTGTTTACAACATCAATTGAAAGCCAAAGAAGCTTAGGAAGTCACCTAAATTAGAGCTTGTGGCTGGAAGTGAAAACTGATCCCTTACTCTTGGTGAAAGCTCCTTCGTTTCCCCTTACTGCTAGCTCCTCTTGATTCCTCTGTGTCTCATGCTGACAGCTTTTGGATGGTTTGAGAGAGAGCAATAGATGTTGAAGAAGGATATCATGTGGGTCATGAGAAGGAGGGTTTATTTTAAGTCATGAGTTACTATTTTGTTCTCCAATTTCAACCTATTTACATGGCTTATGTGTCACCTTAGAAAAACTTCTTGCAATTTTAAAATAAATCTAAAATAATTGGTCATTCAAGAGGATAAAAGTTAAAATCCTCACTATTCTTGGCTTGATAAGTGGTGCTCTGTTGTTCATTTAAAATAGTAGGAAGCTCATATGTTATATCAATATACTCTGTACCGGAATAAATTCCTATTTCATAATTCCAATGCTTGAGCTCTCCAATTATTTTTTTTATCATTACCATAATATTTTCTCCACATTTTTCTCTTCTTAAAATAGTCCTCATCATAATTTCTTTATCCTCATATGTATTTATTTGGAATTTCACCAAATAAATATCTTGATTAGCTTAATTAGCTTTTAAATTCCATTAGTCTCTGGCTTATAATTCCAAAAATATATCATCCTTATTTTTTTCTAATCTTTCATTAGCTCCAAACAATTTTTAATAATTAATTTTGACTAATCTCACCTTAATTAGTCAATATTCTATAATTATTGAAAATTGTATAATAACTATTTCCCACCAAATTTTGAATTTCTAAGTCTGGTACATTGCCTAGGGGAATTCTCTCTATTTGATAAATTTATCTCCTTCCTATTTTTCTTGAAATTCCCAAAAAATAAGAATAAATTCCCAAAGATAAAATGACCCAATCATTTATTTATGAGATATAGTGAACTGCAAATAATTTTCCGAAGCCTCAATTTTCTCTTAAAAGGCTCTGGTCAAATTTTCTGGATGTTACAACACAGTCCATTCCTGTCGATGATTCCTTTTCATGAATTATGGACTCCTGACCCTTTGTCACTTGACTGCACTGCTTTACATAACGTCCAGGCTTTTCGCATTAATGGCACATGATTTGCCCCATCAGACATGGTCTAACACCATCATCCCTATTGTGAAAGTTATAGGGCTTAAATTGCACATTCCTTTGGCCTCCACCTCTATAATAGCTTTATTGAAACGCTTCCCAATGATAGGCTTCTTGCCTTTCTTCTGACTTGAGCTCTCGTTTTAAGTCAATTTATCATACTGAGTTTAAATTTCAGTCTGTACTGATTCTGACTATTGTCCATGAACCTGCAGACCTTTACTACAGTACTAAAGGTCACCTTTCTTATCTGGTGATTCTTCCTGTAATGAAGCCTTCAACCTTCTCTTCATTTGCTTAGTACTCCACCTTTCCTTATTAACTTACTATAATATGTGGAGTATCTTGTTGGATGGAGGTACTTGGCTAGACATTCATCACTTTACTCATTCTCTCCCTTATCTCAATATAAGGATTTTGTTTCCTTCTCACATCATACTAACCAGGGGAAATGTTTCAAGAAAACAACTCAAGGAAAACTTCCCAGGTAATAGGGATAATTTTGTCCTATAACATTAACTAATACTGCTCCATCATCTATCAACTTCTTTCTCTAGCTGGTCTTTCACCTTAAAGAAATCCTTCAAAGATAGGGGATTACGCTTGTAGAGTTTAGTAATCCACTGCTGAACATCTTCTGGTTTAGCTACCTGTCTAGATACATGGCTAGCTTCTACTGGCTACTGGACTTAAACTAGTCTTGGTTGAGCAATTTGATATGATGGTTAATACTGTTGAGTAACAAAGGCTACTGCTATTGCCATACAGATTGTATCTTGTCTATTGTCTTCTTGATGAGCTTATCTAGCCCATGTATTAGAAATATAGATCTTTAATTCATTTGGCCCTTGCAAAATTACTTACATTGGATCCTTCTAATCAAGCGAATCCTAAAGCCTATCACCAGCTCTGGTACTTCTCTTTCGTACCATCTTTACTTCTTTCATAGCTGGTCATAGCACTATCATTAGCAATATATTCTTATGCTCAACAACCATAACTATCGCCACTCTAACACTTTACATCATAGATAAATCTCATATCTTCAATCCTCAGGGAACATACTATAAACTAGAGCTTCCAACTTCTACAAACTACTTACAAGTCTAGATAATGAAATTCCACAATCACGGTCCTTACTCCAAACCAATGTTCTCTATTTGGTACCATCACATATAGGCAAAAGACTCTTTCTTGTTCCTTATAGGGATCTCTGCGTCCTGGTCTAGGTCATATGTCTCTCAGGCACCTAGCCCTCTTAAGTACCATTTATGTCTATGTAGAGCAGCACAATCTTGCATCTTTGCCATTAACTATCAATACATGTTCTACATATTTACACTTTCCTTTATATATCTTAGGTTTTAGAATCATTGGATGAGATCTTATCCTTGGACCTACCTCTTTTTATTACTTCTATAACTCACTTAAATCTTTGAGTGATTCCACGGTATTAGACTCTATCTCTTAGGGCATGTATTTTGGATCCTTTACTATCTCTAGGTCTCCCTTTCTATCCAAATTATGCTCCTCTAGAAACTGGACCTTATACAAGTCATGCCTAATTCTCATTCTTAAAGGAAGTTTATACTATGCATTGTCTAGCTCAAACACCTTACCCTAAAATACTAACCCGACTCAAGCAGAGTCCCTTTTTAATCAAGATTATAGTCGTTGTCAATTCCTTGGAATGGGTAAAAAACAATTGTGATTCCAAGGATTGCACTATAAGGTACAACCCCAGGGTCGTTCTCTAAAATGGAGCCTTAAGCGCAATTGATTTAGGTTAACTTATGTACATTGTTGATGCTGAAGTGAATTTAGGTTTTTTGCTTGCAAAACTTTAACATAAAAATGACAAAGGAAATGCTGACTTAAAGTATTTTTGGATTTCATGAGAATACAGAAAAATTGAGTGATGAATGCGAATTCTTAAGATGGTGAAACTCCTCTTGGAAATGGTTCAGGCTATCACTGTTCAAAATAATGAGGTAGAGAAATGTTGTACACTAAGTTTCTTGGTTAAAAACCCCAACAACTTACTGGGTCATAAATCTCATAAAATGAACTCCATTCCATGAAACCTTGTGAAAACACTTAGTGTGTGTAATGAAAAGTTCAATGAAAAATCCAAAACAAACATCATCAACCCAAATATCAATACAACTAGGTAGATAAAAGGGAATGAAGAAGGTTGCATTGAATAGATAGAAATGAGACTTCATACTACCATGTCAAACAAATAACTATTCATTACACAATGAAATCCAAGTTTTATTACAACTGTAACCAAGTATTCTAGTATAAATTACAAGTACTAACTCAGCAACTACGTAATCATATATGCTACTGCTACCTTGTTTCATCACGACGAACCTGGAATTTAGTCATGGCAAAAGTATCCAGAGCTGCTTCCTCCAGTTTTAGTCAGAGTTCCTGAAATGGAAAGCAATAGGCACCTTTTTGATCTAAAGTTGCATTGAATATATATATGCAATTAATACTGTCATTTCCACCCGAAAACATGCTAATCAAGGTAAAAACTCTTATTATCATTTAAGTGCTTTTAGGATCACAATGGGCAAGAAATGCATTAAAAACTTTGAAATTATCAACAAAATTACTACATAACTACAATTCAACACATGCTGATAACTATGGTGCATAATAAATTCCTACATAACTACACTATCAAAGGATCCTTGTCTAGCTAGCTGAATCACTTCCATACTATCCTTACTCACCCATTATACAAAATCACATTCTAAATGTAATATCCACCCTTTTCTGTAAACTAACGTAGAGGCCAAATCGTTAGTTGAGAGATAAAACAAGGCTCAGAAATAAAAGTACAAAAAGAAGAGATGTTGATGGACCAAAAAGACCCTGGTCAATTTAGTCCTAAGACTTTGAGATTTCTAAGGATTTAAGCCAGGGACATAAATGTCATTAGATATAAAGACCAAGGGCAATATGGTCATTGGATAAAAGAGGCCAATCCAGTAGTTAAAAGTCAAGTTAAAACCCGCGGATAGATAGTTCATAAATGGAATAAATTTATAGGCTGGAAGTCGCAGAATCAGAATTGGCCCAGTGGATGAAAGTTGGTAGGAATATGAAAGTTAAGCGTGCTCACCTCAGGAGCAATTCAGGATGGGTGACCTCCTGGGAAGTTGCCTCAGGAATCAGAAACCAAAAGATCAAGGGCCAAAAGGTTAAGGGCAAAATGGGAATTTATGAAAAGTTAGACTGTGAAAGGGCATTTTGGTCATTAAGAGAAAGTGTAAGGGCATTTTGGTCATTTGACCAAGTCAAGGTCAAAGTCAAAGTCAAAGTCAAAGAGTTGACCAGGAATCAGAAAAAGTCACAAATGCCCAAGAGATAGAGCAGAACTCACTGATTACCAGAAATTCAACCGATTGTTGAAATTCGGTCTGGATGAGGAATTATGGAATTTTAAAGATTTGAGGTTGAAAATATTTATTTAAGGTATCAGGAGTTCCCTAAGACCAAAAAGCAGAGTCTAT
>JANTPZ010153339.1:0-12098 GCA_025593235.1 Vachellia pachyceras | reverse complement strand
GAGTAGAGAAATAGAAAGAGTTGGTTGCTTGGGACTTTACCTTGCTTGTTGTGCTTGCTCTTCTTCCTCTTGAGAGCAAAAATGGTGTCTTCTTTGGCTTGGGAGGGAGAGAACATTTCAGACCATGAGAGAGGGAGAGAGTGACGAAAATTTGAGAGGAAATGGAGGGTTTTACTAATTAAAAAGGCCTCTTGAAATTTGAATGGTTGGGATTAAAACTTGGTCTCCAACTTTGTCTCTTGAATGGAGGAGATCGTGCCAAGTGTCAAGCTCTTGTGGTGAGTGAAAAAGTTGTCATTATTACTCTTAACTTGGCCTCCAAGTATTGGTTGGGTTGACTGGGCCTCTGCTCGTCCAGTTACTTGATCCGGTGGCATTCATTTTCGTAAAGTAACATTTACTTGAGTAACTACCTTTTTATTTTTTCGGAGACTTTCTCTCTCATGTGGTGCCATTCCCTAGGCCTCCTTGCCTAGGCGACATCATGCCTTAGTCCCAAAGCATCTCCGGGTTTCCCTCGTAACTCATCAGGATTTCTCGATTTGCGCGTAACACCGCAAAATGTGCTTCTGGCGGCCAATTTGACTTAAGGGCATGCAAAAATTCTATATTTCCCCTGATTTTCCATAATTAATTTTCTAAGAAAATACTTGGAGGCCAACTAAACTTTGAAACCGTACTTTGAAACCGCCCACACTGGATACCGGTTATAATTTTATTAATTACTTTAGGACCCAACTAAACTTTTCCCAGTTCGGGTCTCCGGCATTTGAGGACTCCTGCTACCTTAAATAATTACATCTCTATCTTTGAGTCCTCTAAAAACCCTTAATTACAAAAATGCTATTGTATTTTGTACTTTGTCCATAATTACGAAAATGCCACTTCCTTTCTTACTTTCCTCATAATTACCAAAATGCCATCACTTTTTCTACTTTTTCTCAATTCCGATCTTACCCTTGGTTGACTTTAATATTTTTGGTCAACTTTAACTTTGAGTTGACTTTGACTTTTGGTCAACTTTGACTTTTTGTTGACTTTTGATTAAATTACCAAAAATGTCCTTATTATTTGATGACATTTTATGCCTTATTATTCAAAATGACCATTTTACCATTATTATTAGGCCAAATGACCATTTTGTCCTTTGGTCATTTTTACTTAGAATTTTCAAGACTAGGGACTTAATCGATTATCTTTTCTTATCTATAGGCATTTTTCTTTCTATTTTTCTTATTTACGGGGCTAAAATCATTTCGTAATTCATTGGTTTGGCCTTTATTTCTTTGTATGAAATTTGGGATATTACACTGGCTGGACCTTTGCCCGGTCCAATTACATGATCCGGTGGCACGCATTTCCGTAAAGTAACCTTTACGCGAGTAATTACCTTTTTACTTTACTGGAGACTTTATCTCTCACATGGCACCATTCCCTAGGCCTCCTTGCTTAGGTGGCATCATGTCCTAGTCTATAGCATCTGGGGTTTCCCTCGTAACTCGTCAGGATTCCTTGATTTGTGTGCAACACCGTAAAACGGGCTTCTGGCGGCCAATTTGACTTAAGGACATGGAAAAATTCTATATTTTTCCCTGGTTCTCAAGCTTTTTTCCGTTTCTCAAAATTATTCCAAGATTTTCTGTAATTAATTTTCTAAGAAAATACTTTTTCGGGCACTGTTGTTCTCCGTACTTTGAAACTGCCTGCACCGGGTATTGGGTAATAATTTTATTAATTACTTTATAACCCAACTAAACTTTTCTCAGTTTGGGTCTCCGGCATTTGAGGACTCCTGCTACCTCAAATAATTATTTCTCAGTCGTCCTTAACTCCAAAATCCCCTAATTACGAAAATGCCACTACTTTTCTTACTTTTCTCATAATTACCAAAAGCCACTACATTTTCTACTTTTTCTTAATTCCAACTTTACCTTTAGTTGACTTTTGACATTTTTTGTCAACTTTGACTTTTTATGCCGTAGACCTTTAATTCAAATGATCGTTTTGCCCTTAATCGTTTTTACTTAGAATTCTTAAGACTAGGGACTTAGTCAATTATGATCTTTCTTTCTTTTAGGCATTTTCCTCTATAATTTTCCTTATCTATGGGCCTTAGATCATCATATGATTTCCGGTTTAGCCTTTATTTCCACTCACAGGAATATACGGATATTACAAAACTTATCGAAATTTCATGTGTTGTATGTTCCGAAACACAGGTCCTTTTATATATACCTGTCCAGTTCCAAGATCAAGTCTCAAGGGTAAATTGAATAAAAAGAAATGTGAATCAATTGGATTTTATCAAGTGAAATTGTAGCATTTTAAGGGGTTTTAGTGTTATTCTTGGTTTTTTATTGAGTTTAATTACATTGATTATGATTAATGATGATTATATGAAATTAAAGTCAATTAAGGATATTTTTAAAAGAAATTGGGATCAAAAGATAATTTTAAGAAAAAAATGCAGACAAGGATCATAAATCCACTTATTTTACTTTAATTTACTTTATTTTATTTTTTCATTTATTATGTTATATTATATTGTCTTTTATTTTATTTTTGTTTTAGGTTAGTTTTTGGGTGTATATATACCCACCTGTAGCTGCCCACACAACCCTCATGCATTCACACAACCGCCGCACCTCCTGATTCATCCACTCACTCACACACACCGTATAACTATTGGACCTATTTCTCATTCACCCATTGCGCCGTCTGGTACAGGAAGCTTCATCCATCACGCCAGGCGCCCCGTATTCCAGTTGAGACCGTCACTGTTCGAAGATGATGGCTTGTAGAGCATTGATTGTAGCATTTTATATGGCAAAGCCGAGCTAATTTAATAATTCTTCAATTCAACAACAATGGCAGGAGCTTGAATCTTAAAGGGGAGTTTTTAGTCATTTTAATTTCCTGTTCAATAATTGTTTAACAATTCCTAGACCTTAGGATAGTTTTTATGATTATTGGAACACTTTTTATTGTTTAATTTGATTATATTTTGGAGATTATTGTGGCTGGATTATTGTTAATATTGGATATTGGACTGATTATAACTTTAGTTTCAATCATAATGTTATGGTATGACATTTGTATTGATTTTAGAGTTAATATTTTGTGATTTTCTAAGGTGGGTTTGAAATCTTGGATTATATTATTTCATGCTAGCTTTAATTCTGTTATTTTGAATTTAAGAGTTACAATTAAACATTAGTTTTTATTATCCTTAACTCCATCTGCTATTCTAGTTGCAGTTAGTCATTTAGAATTTTTGAAAAATATTTTGTGATAACTCGATGCGGCTCAGTTGTTAGATTAAAGCTTAATTATAATTTTTAAGCATTATTTTGTTTGTGGCTCGGTTGTAAAATTAAAGTTTAATTACAATTCTTAAGCATTATTTTGTTTCATTTATATTTTTATTTGTTTTTCCTTCATTTTACTCATCTTCATATAAAAATACCAAAAAGAAATATTTTGATTTTAGTTTAATTCATAATAGTTGCTTAGAAATTCCTGAAATCAATTTTTAGTTTAGTTTACCTGCATTTATTTATTAGGATTTAATTTCATTTTTTACTCCTCAAAATGAATACCACTCGAATTGCAACTATATTAAATTAAATTAATTTGGTTAAATTTTTTGTGTGGATGTAAGATGACTAATAGTCCTTTTGTCAAAATGTCAATAAATTGTTCAAAAGTTGGGTTAAGTAATTAAATAAATGTTCCTCCAAGTATGTGTAGCTTACTTGATTCGTAGTTTTGACTTTGAAGTCACAATCAGTTTGGCAAGAAACAACTTCAAAGTGTCCCATTAAGAATGATGACACTAAATTGTTAAAAGTCTGGTAGGCTTGAATTTTTGGAAGAATGGCACTAAAGCGATATATCACATGAATTAGCCACTTCCATATATTTCTCAATGACAATGTTGAATTTTATCATCATCATCATCATCATCATCAACCAGTAGTGTGAGACATGCATTTATCATAACATTATGGTTTGAATGGTACTTTTATTTAAATATTATTATATTAACTTGTTTTTAATAGAATATATGTATTTTTATTGAATTATATTAATTTGGTATGACCGTTCTAATTGACAGAATAACCCCGATCTAATCCACTGACTCTTAAGCCACTGTCTCAATCGGTTCAGAGGCTGGTTTTAGTTTTAATTCCTTGCTAATGCTTGGCTTATAATTGATATATAATCCAATTATATATATAAATAAATTTCATTAATATTAAGAACCGATGTAATACTATGTACCTTGTATTAAATTTCATTAATATTTTCAATAAAAGTCAATTAATTATTATAGTAAGAGCCGATGTAATACTATGTACCCAAAATATTTCCACAGAGTAAACACAATTACGAATAAAGTAAGGACCAATTTATTTCTGATCACAGAAATGCAATGAATGTATATATAACTGAATAAATAGAAAAATAATTAGGCTAAACAATAATATTTTAAAAAAACTGAAGTGCGATTTAAAAACTGTAAAAAGAGGAACCATTGATATGACCAGACTAAAAGTTCTAGAAACATTTTACTTTTACATAAATAGAGACAAAACTCCTCTCATATACTAACATGAAATTCCGTAAAATCACTTAAAATAAACTAACCAAACACTCACTAAGTACTACCACAATCATTGAAGCGTGCAAAGAGGAAGAAAAATGTGTGATCCTTAATTTCTTTGGTTATAACTATGAGTATCACACCACAAAATATACCCAGTGTATTCAGACTTGCATTGCAGGCAAAGCATAATGCTCCACTTGTAACAGAGTGGACCAATATAGATGTCATCAGATTTGCTCCATTAGTTTGTGGAAGGAATCCGTCAAATCTAATGACAAAAATGATGAAAAAATATTGTCTAAAATAAGATAATTCTCAGGAAAATGAAACAATATTATCTCATTAATTTTGACAACATAGCAATTGTCAAGATTTAAAAAAAATTAAACCCAAACTAATTTGGTTAAGCAATAAATTTTCTTTGTTATGAATTTGATGAAGCTCAATTTATAGTCGACTATATTTGTGTGTACATGACATATGGTACAATGAAAATAAGAACTGCCCGTTTCCGCACCAAGTGCTCTGTAATATCCGTGTTTTCTGAGATTGCAATGAAGGCTTATCAGTAATTATGAGATGATTTAATGCCCATAGATAAAAGTATGAAAAATGAGGAAGTAAGAGGATATTAAACATCTATGGCTTCAGCCAAAATTTTTGTTGGTTGAAGCATGTGGCAGAGAAAGCATCTAGATTTCATTGGCTTCAGCCAAGAATTTTGTTGGCCGAAGCATATGACACAGAGAGTGTCAAGCCTTCACTAGCTTCAGCCAAGATCCTTGTTGGCCGAAGCATGTGACGCAGTGAGCATCAAGTAAGGGCATTTTGGTCATTATGAAAATATGCAACGGCATTATGGTCATTTGACAAAGTCAAGTCAAAAGCCAACTGTTGACAAAAAATTTATAGATACCCAATAGACAGAGCTCGACTCGCGGAGCATAACCGTGAATCACGGATTTTCCAGATTCGGACTCGATTTCCGTCTATAGAATGTTGAAGGGCGAAAAAGGGGAAAAATAATTATTTAAGGTATCAGGAGCCCTCCAAAAATTTAGAGAAAAACATGGAAAGTCCAGTGAATTTTATAGTATTTAATAAAATTATTATCCAGTGTACAATTAAGGCGATTTTCTCGAAAATTGGGAAAAGTACCTGAAAAAGACCCAAAAATCCCTGAAATATAATTATTTCAAAAATTAATTTTGAAATATATAGAGGGCATTTTGGAAAAAGGAAAAGGGCTAGAGGATCAGTGAAAAATATAGTATTTTTCAAGGCCCTAAAAGAATTTTCTCTCCGACTGTATGTTTTCAGGGATTTTGGATAGGATAAATTAATCTTGTAAAATTTGAGAAAAGTAAAGGGTATTTTGGGGATAATAATTTTGTTATATTCAAGATGAAAATATGGAGATTTAATGAGGAAGAAAATATCTCTAGAAAAGTAGAAAAAGATTTACCAGAATAAAGTTAAGTTTACCAGTAAAAAGTGTAATCGGTAAAAGTAACCGAATGGGATCCAATTTGGTTAGAGTAACCAAATGAGAATCAGATATTTGCAGCCATAAATGTCACTTTATGAGGGCTGTTAAGAGCATGACAAGTGGCATATATGTGGAAGCATTCCATCCCTTAGATCTTCTTTAAGTGGTAAGACACAATCTTAGCCTTCCACCTATTAACTCATGAATTATTAAAACAGAAAAATTCATCTCCTCCTCCAGCTATTTCCACGACAGAACCAGCAGCCCCAAGAGAAGAGAAGTCACGCCATTTGCAAGGAAAAAGAGGAGAGAAAGCTTGGTGGAAATTCAAGGTAAGTAAGAGACACACCTTGAGACATATACCAGTCTCTTCCTTACAACTTCTTCCTCCTCTTCCATGGATTAGAATTTTGTTTTAACTCCTATTTCTCAAGATCCCAAATTAGTGTTCTTGAGAGAGAGAGTGAGAAAGAGGAAGAGTTAGAGCTAATAATGGTAGGCAAAATGCTCCTTGTGTTGTAAGGAGTAGTTTGGTATATATATATTGTACTTGTTTGATGGTTGGTTATTGATTTTGTAAATTTGGGATGTCAAAACCTAAGGGGTTATGCTGCCAAAATTTTTATGGAATGAGAGAGAGTTGAATTTAAGTCATATTATCCATAGGAATAAGTTTAGAAACAAGAAAATGATGATAGATACCATGAAAACTTGAAAAGAATCACTTTCCTTTCACTTGGGAATTTTCGTGCAAATCTGGAAAGTGGACAAAGGAGTGTTGTTTTGATGATTTTAATGCTTCCAATGGCTTTAAAATGAGTTTTTGTGTAGGGTATAAGTGAGCCCAAGTTTTGGGAAGCATTATAAACCAATAAAACAAGTTAAAATGCTCTAGGGAATTAAGGAAGTTCAAAGGAAGTTAATGAAGTTTTAAAGTGGTTTTTGCTTTGATAATGGCTTATGATTGATGGCCATTATATTGTCCATTTTGTAGGTAAGGGTTTAGTTAAAGAGGGTGAATTTTCAAGTGATCCAAGGAGATTACAAAATCAAGAACAAAGTTAACGATTAAAGGTAGCAAAGTTTTCTAACTTTATCTAAAATGATTGTGAAATGATATTAATGTTGTGCATGACTTGTTTATACTTATGACATTGTTGCATGTGTTTATGAGTGACATTATGCTATGGCCATATGCATTGATATGTTCTTGGTACACATTTTGACATTGTTACACATTTTTTATGAACTTAAAGCATGTCATGCCAATTTTTCATGTATGTTGGCACTACTACAAAAGTTACTTTTTACGCCCTATTTTTAACCCAATAGACGCCCTTTCTCGGGGAGACGTAAGTGTGAGGGGAGTAGAAAGTTAGGGACTAGAGCGCCCTATCTGGTGAGGGCGCTGTAAGTTTGACATATGGCGCCCTTTTTAAAAAAGGGCGCCGTAGGTCGACCTACGACACCCTTTTCTTAATATAGGGCACCGTAGGTGGGACCTACGGCGTCCACTATCCCTATATAGGGCGTTGTACATTTTTTTTAAATGAATTCTATTTTGTTAACCCCACCTGATTCAACTTACAGTTAAATTTTATACACCAGATCAATTCCAGACATAATAAACACCTAGCAGGGTTAGACATGTATATCTACCTAAGCCAAATCCTTGTTATTGCATCGAAACACAGAAGTCAGTGTCATTAACTGTGTGGCAGAGTAACACAATTCATATATCTAATTCACTCTATACAAGTAAACATGAAGAGTTGAAACTATATATATTCACCTTGAAGTAATAAGCATTATCTACAAATTAAGAAGGCGTTAGGCCAACAAATCTCGTATCAAATCAATGTCATCAGCCTTGTAAGCATCGTCATTATCAAAAACCTATAAATTGAAAAACAATTATTAACACAATGCTAATTTATCAAAGTAAACAATTAACTCATCAATATTTGATAGATTACATATTACCTCTTCCAAATCTCTAGTCAATCCGCTCAGAATGATACTATACATGTAACTGATGACATAACACCCGCACTCAGTATTACCTGATTGTCGAGAGCGCTAAAGATAAAAAACATATTGTCAAAAAATGTAAAGGGATAAAATGAATTTCAATGAAAGGACTTAAAGTCAAAGTACTTACTTTTGGATAAAACCACTGTGTGCTGTTATTTCTACTGTCACGTTTATCACCCATTATTCGGTATGTCTTGAGTGCGCTGCGATTGAATTGACAATAGTTACATATAAAAAAAACATGTTTAAACATCGTTAAAAGCAAAAAAATAGAAATACAAAAACGTACGTATCAATAACGTATTTTTGCTCTTTCCCTGCCTTTCTGCCAGGTAAAGGATCGAACCAATACACAGTATTCAGGATGGGGCAGACAACACAGAGACTCCAATGATGACTACAACAACATATATACATGAAAATAAAGTTAGCAAAACAAGTTAATTATTACCAATTAGGCTACACGTGTTAAAGGGATAACTATAATTCCAAACTTTCAATTATTGGCGCTAGATAACACATCTTTGGATTAATGTCTGCTCGTATTGTGCTCCCAACGTATATAACACATAATATATCGAAATTTCGTAATTAAGACTTACTTTATGTATTTTCCCATATTCCCTCACAGTGATCTTGTCTTACAGCATAGTGATCATCTTCAACCAATTCCGCTTCACGTGGTCTAGGCGAATTTATAGTAAAGGGGGGTGTATCGTCCAGGTTAAAGGTTGGATCAACATCCTTTTGTTTTTTACTTTGAAGTACAATCGACATTTTTTTATTTGCTGGGTCTGTGACATAAAACACTTGTCTGGCCTGACTTGCTAGAATGAATGGCTCATCTCCATAACCAACTCTTTTAAGATCAACTGAGGTAAATCCAAACTGTTGGTCGATGACAACGGCATTATTGTTTACCCACATACATTTGAATAAAGGAAATTTGAACTTGTTGTATGTCATCTCCCAAATTTCTTCAATTTCTCCATAGTAAGCCATAGATGCCAGTACAGGGTTCTTGTCTTTCGAACTTGAAAAATGCATGGCTTCAGCTACAACCATCACCCCACTATTTTGCACTGTACTTTTGTCGTCTTGAATCTTTGTGTAGAATGAATATCCATTTATGTCATAACCGCTCCAGGTGACCACCTCAAATGCAGGCCCCCATGCTAACCATTTGGTCATCTCAGAAGCATCAATGTCACGAGAAACCCTTTCCTTCAACCAACTTATGAATGTCTTATTCTGTTCATTCGCTATCTGCATGTCATTCTTTTTAGGATACATCTTCTTTAACACCTGTTTATGTTCATGGAAATAAGGTTGAATTTCTTCCACATTATTCAAGATATATAGGTGTGCTTGTAACACTTCTTCACAAGGTATACTCTTCACTTTTAAACCTCGTGTTCCCTTGCTTGCGCCTTCTTCATGCCGTGATTATACATTCACCCCAGATAGATAATCATTGCAAAAGTCCATAGCCTCTTCCACTACATATCTTTCCACAATGGATGCTTCAGGTCGATAAGGATTTTTTGAATAACCTTTTAAAACCTTCATGATACGCTAAAAAAGGTACATCCATCTTAGGTAAACCGGATGGCACAGCCGTATTTCTCTTACTAAATGAGCAACCAGATGGACCATTATATCGAAAAATGCTGGGGAAAAACGCATCTCTAGTTGGGAGAGAGAATAATGTAACCTTCATTTTCTAATTCGTCATCTTTCATTATTCTCTCCCAACTAGAGATGCATTTTTCCCCAGCATTAAAAAAACACAAAGCCTATTTATCGTGGCTCGAATGTCATCTTTCATAATGCCTCTAATAGCCACTGGTAATAACTGCTGCACCAATACATGAGAATCGTGAGACTTCAATCCCACGAGCTTGAAATCATCTAATGAAACAAGCCTTTTCACATTCGAAGAATACCCTTATGGCACTTTGATTGTATGCAAACACTCACAAAAACATTTTTTCTCAACTTTTGACAGTGTATGCGCTACTGGCTCCATGTATGCCTTTTTACCATCATCTCTCAGCTTTGGATGTAACCGTTCTCTTATTCCCATTCAACCAAGTCTAGTCTCGCACTGATTCCATCTTTAGTCTTTCCCGGTATGTGCAACAGCGTCTCGACAAGGTTATCACAAACGTTCTTCTCTACATGCATTACATCAATACTGTGCCTCACATCAAGAGTACGCCAATATGCAAGATCAAAAAAATTGACCGCTTCTTCCATACGCTCTTCTCACCAGCACTTCTCTGATTCTTACCGAAGATGACGTTGACATTCTCTATCCGGTGATACACTTCCTCTCTAGTTAATGCTTTTGGAGCCATTCCATTCTCCGGAAAGCCGTTAAAACTCTTTCTTAACCTACGATATGGGTGAAACTGAGGAAGAAACCTCCTTTGACTAAGGTATACAGTTTTTCTCCCATGCTTAAGTTGATGGAAGTGTGTGTCTGCTTCACATATCGGACATGCTTTATGCCTCTTTACAATGTATCCTGACAAGTTACTATACACAGGAAAGTCATTTATCATTGTGAAGATCATCACATGTAACTTAAATGACTCCTGCCTATATGCATCAAACACATCAACATAGCTTCTTCAAGTCTTCAATCAAAGGTGCCAAGTAAACATTGATATCATTCCTCGGCTGTTTCGGTCCAGAAATCATCATAGTAAGCATCATATAATTATGTTTCATGCACAACCAGGGAGGCAGGTTGTATATCACCATGAGTACTGGCCACGCACTATGTGTACTACTGAGTGTCCCAAACGGATTGATCCCATCTGTACAAAGCCCGAACCGAAGGTTTCTTGGCTCACTACCAAATTGTGGAAACATTTCGTAAATTTTCTTCCACTGTGGAGAGTCAGACGGGTATCATAGATACCTTCCATTAGATATTCTCTCATCACAATGCCATCTCAGCCTTTATGCTTTTGATGTATTGGCAAACAAACGCTTAAACCGTGGTACTATTGGAAGATACCATAGTACCTTCAAAGGTTGCCTTTTAGCTAGTTTATCACTACAATCACCACCTTTCCTCACTTTGTATCGTGCAGTTTTACATTTCGGACACTCACTAAGATCTTCATGCCCATTTCTGTATAGTATACAGTCATTAGGACACGCATGTATCTTCTTGTACTCCATCCCCAACGTAGATGAGATTTTCTTGGCCTCATACATATGATTTGGAAGTACATTGTTCTTTGGAAGCATATCACCCAACAACTGCAGCAATGATGTGAAACTACTGTTAGTCCACCCATAAGATGCCTTCAAATTCATCAAATGCAATGTACCCGTCAAGCGTGTATGTTTACTTCCATGGTACAAAGGTGTCTCTGCATCATTCTGCATACTTTAATATACAGGCACTTGGCCAAAAGATTCTACCTCAACATCATAAATCATTCTTTCCATTCTATCTTCATCTACTGCATCCACATAATCTCTTTCGTGGGCTGCATATGCACTTAGTTTTTCCCTATGCCATATCCACTTTGTGTACTGGAGACTTATTCCCTCATAAATTAGGTGATCCCTTATGTCATCAATATTTTGCCTAATCCCATTCATACACTTGACATAGGGGCAAAAATACATCCCATTTTTGCTAGTCGCATTTCTTTTAGCAAATTCAATAAACTCTTCCACACCATTCTCATATTCATCACTCGTTATTAATGCATTCATCCAAGTACGATCCATTTGTTAAACCCTAAGCCATTGTAAATAACATTCAAATTTAAAAAGGCAAATCATAAAGTTATGGAGAGTTTCATATGAAACAAGTGAAATGAAACTGCTCAAACAAAATGTGGAAAAAAATAATTAATCAATATGCGATGTAAAAATAAAGATAATAAATAATGTGCATGTCATCTTTTTAAAGAGAAAAACAATCCAAAATAACTAAAT